>WBZZ01000584.1:12500-17500 GCA_019918135.1 Paulinella micropora
AGCCCTGGCCCCGCCTGGTACTAGGGAGCTTTGGTATCGCCTGTATCAGTCCCTTCCGTGCAAACATCACGGCTTAGCTGGGCATCGGGTCAATACTTTACAGACTTCCTTGGTTGACGAAATCAGAAGCTCCTTTTTTCGGACATTAGTCGATATCTCATCTATCTATCTATCTATCGATATCTATCTAATCGATCTATCTATCAATCTATCTATCTATCGATCTGTCTGTCTGTCTATCTATCTATCTATCTATCTATCTATCTATCTATCTATCTATCTGTTTAATCTATCTATCGATAGCGATCTAGCTATCTATCTGTCTACCTATGTATGCATGTATCTATCTATCTATCTATCTATCTATCTATCTATCTATCTATCTATCTATCTATCTATCTATATCTATCTATCTATCTATCTATCTATCTATCTATCTATCTGTCTATCTATCTATCTATCAGCGGGCTATCTCTGTATTCCTTGTCTGGTAACTATCTATCTATCTATCTATCTATCTATCTATCTATCTATCTATCTATCTATCTATTTATCTATACAATGTCATCATTGTAGCTTGCGCAAGCTTACGGTGCTCAAAACACTTGGACTAACGGCTTCCTTTTCTTTCTCTTCTTCCTTATCCTCCCACTCTCCATTCCTAGATTGCCTTTTTCTTCAACGTCCTTCCTCCTCTTCTTTTTCCAGAACACAGTCTACCCGTGATTCCCATCCCGGACACATGCACAGTACACAAATTATTGTTTGATGTGAAACTGCGTTCCTTTGCAAGGACTACATTCCTTTGCGACATCTCATCTATCTATCTATCTATCTGTCTGTCTCTCTGTCTATCTATCTATTTATCTATTTATTTATCTATTTATCTATCTATCTATCTATCTATCTATCTATCTATCTATCTATCTATCTATCTATCTATCCATCTATCCATCTATCTATCTATCTATCTATCTATCTATCTATCTATCTATCTTACTATCTGGAAACCAGAGCCTGTGCTCGAAAAGCTTGAGGCACAAGTTGATTTTGAATTCAAACATCGAGGCCAATCCGATCATCTCGGACTTGGCATGGTCGCTACCCAAAAGAACATTCCATCACAGACCGCAAAGACAGGGTTTTAGCATTAGCTGCTGAGACAATACTTGAGACAACCACAGTGCATGACATGGACAAAGCCATGCAAGGGTGCTTCCTTCGTTTTGAAGACGCATGCCCCTTCGACCTCTCCTGGGCTCGCCTCATCGGAACCCGTAATCCCCGTTTAATCTCTTGGGTCATCAACGCAAGCACAAACTCGGTTATTACCCCCGACCTTAGACGTCTGTGGGGAATCATTCCCAACAACAAGTGTGCCCTCTGTTCTGGTCAAGCACATCTATGCCACATCCTCTCCGGTTGCCATGTTGCCCTCAAACAAGGCCGCTATACCTGGCGTCATGACTCTGTGCTCTGCACTATTGAAGATCCCCTTCAAAAACACATCGAGAGCCATAACAAACGCTCCCCTATAGACCAAAATGAATCAAAGTCTATGTTTGTGAAAGAGGGCGAGCAGAAGCCTAAGAGACAGTCATTTCATCGACCATCCCTGCTTGACACTGCAAATGATTGGCAACTCCAAAACCCAATACGCCGGTTCTGAGCAAGCCTTTCCTGTCCACATTTGTGTCACTGACCTCCGCCCCGATATCGTTGTCTGGTCACTGTCTACCAAGATATGTATTCTGATCGAGCTAACGTGCCCGGTCGAGGAAAACATCCTTGACGCACGAGCCTACAAGACCAACCGATACAACAAGCTCAAATCTCAAATCGAGGACAACGGATGGACCTGCCACCTTCGACCAATCGAATGCGGGGCTCGCGGCATGGTATCGTTCTCTGTTCATCGATGTTTCCGCGCCTTGGGTTTTTCCCATCCCCAATCCAAATCCCTTTGCTTCAAGCTATCCTCCTGCGTAGCTCGTTGCTCTTTTGCGATTTATCGCTCCTGTGCAGTCAAAAATTGGACTAATCTTCCTCTAGTCCGTATTGGTGACTGCATTCCATCATAGCCGTCCAGTGTTGCATAGCCCGGGCTAGGTCCCTGCGGGGGTTTAGGCCTCATACAATGTCATCATTGTAGCTTGCGCAAGCTTACGGTGCTCAAAACACTTGGACTAACGGCTTCCTTTTCTTTCTCTTCTTCCTTATCCTCCCACTCTCCATTCCTAGATTGCCTTTTTCTTCAACGTCCTTCCTCCTCTTCTTTTTCCAGAACACAGTCTACCCGTGATTCCCATCCCGGACACATGCACAGTACACAAATTATTGTTTGATGTGAAACTGCGTTCCTTGGCAAGGACTACATTCCTTTGCGACATCTATCTATCTATCTATCTATCTGTCTGTCTGTCTGTCTGTCTGTCTGTCTATCTATCTGTCTATCTATCTATCTATCTATCTATCTATCTATCTATCGATCGATCGATCTAATCTATACATCGATAGCTTTATCTATCTTTCTGTCTCTTGCCTCTACCGCCATCACAAGTCCATCTGTACCTATCTATCTGTCTATCTATCTATCTCTATCTATCTATCTATCTATCTATCTATCTATCTATCTACCTACCTACCTACCTATCCATCTATCTATCTATCAATCCATCCATCCATCCATCCATATAATACTATATGTATATATATGCATCTTATCTATCTATCTATCTATCTATCTATCTATCTATCTATTTTCTTCAACGTCCTCCTCTTCTTTTTCCAGAACACAGTCTACCCGTGATTCCCATCCCGGACACATGCACAGTACACAAATTACTGTTTGATGTGAAACTGCGTTGCTTTGCAAGGACTATATTCCTTTGCGACATCTCATCTATCTATCTACCTAGGCGGGAAGGATATACATAAATATATATATATATATATATATACATATATATATAATATGTATATATATATAATATGTATATATATACATATATATATATATTCATCTTATCTAGGCCCTCATCAGTTGGGAAGGAAATTGCAAACCCATCCTTTGGTCTTTTCTCTCTCTCTCTCTCTCTCTCTCTCTCTCTCTCTCTCTCTCTCTCTCTCTCTCTCTCACACACACACACACACACACACGTATATACAAATATATATATATATATATATATATTCTATTCTATTCTATTCTATTCTATTCTATTCTATAATCTATTCTATTCTATTCTATTCTAAATTCTAATTCTAATTCTAAGTCTAATTCTAACGCATTCTGATTCTAACTATTTTCTTGTTTATGTTCTTGTTCTGTTTTGTTCTATTCTATTCTATTCTATTCTATTTCTATTCTATGCTATGCTAGTCCGTTCCATCTATTCTATTCTAGTCTATTCTATTCTATTCTATTCTATTTTATTCTATTTTATTCTATTCTATTCTATTCTATTCTATTCTAGTCTAGTCTAGTCTAGTCTAGTCTCGTCTCGTCTCGTCTCGTCTCGTCTCGTCTCGTCTCGTCTCGTCTCGTCTCGCCTAGTCTAGTCTAGTCTAGTCTAGTCTAGTCTGGTCCGGTCTGGTCTGGTCTGGTCTGGTCTGGTCTGGTCTGGTCTGCTCGGGTCTGCTCGGGTCGGGTCTGGTCGGGTCTGGTCTGGTCGGGTCGGGTCGTGTAGTCTGGTCTAGTCGTGTAGTCTAGTCTAGTCGTGTAGTCTAGTCTAGTCGTGTAGTCTAGTCTAGTCGTGTAGTCTAGTCTAGTCGTGTAGTCTAGTCTAGTCGTGTAGTCTAGTCTAGTCGTGTAGTCTAGTCTAGTCGTGTAGTCTAGTCTAGTCGTGTAGTCTAGTCTAGTCTTGTAGTCTAGTCTAGTCGTGTAGTCTAGTCTAGTCGAGTGTCGAGAGTCGAGTGTCGAGAGTCGAGTGTCGAGAGTCGAGTGTCGAGAGTCGAGTGTCGAGAGTCGAGTGTCGAGAGTCGAGTGTCGAGAGTCGAGTGTCGAGTGTCGAGAGTCGAGAGTCGCGAGTCGAGAGTCGCGAGTCGCGAGTCGAGTCGAGTCGCGAGTCGCGAGTCGAGTCGAGTCGCGAGTCGAGTCGAGTCGCGAGTCTAGTCGAGTCGAGAGTCGAGTCGAGTCGAGAGTCTCGACTAGTCGAGAGTCTAGTCGAGTCGAGAGTCTAGTCGAGTCGAGAGTCTAGTCGAGTCGAGAGTCTAGTCGAGTCGAGAGTCTAGTCGAGTCGAGAGTCGAGTCGAGTCGAGAGTCTAGTCGAGTCGAGAGTCTCGACGAGTCGAGAGTCTAGTCGAGTCGAGAGTCTAGTCGAGTCGAGAGTCTAGTCGAGTCGAGAGTCTAGTCGAGTCGAGAGTCTAGTCGAGTCGAGAGTCTAGTCGAGTCGAGAGTCTAGTCGAGTCGAGAGTCTAGTCGAGTCGAGAGTCTAGTCGAGTCTAGAGTCTAGTCGAGTCTAGAGTCTAGTCTAGTCTAGAGTCTAGTCTAGTCTAGTCTAGTCTAGTCTATACTATACTCACGAGAGACACACACACACACACTCACATATATACATATATATATATATATATATTAGAAAAGAAAAGAATAGAATAGAATAGAATAGAATAGAATAGAATAGAATAGAATAGAATAGAATAGAATAGAATAGAATAGAATAGAATAGAATAGAATAGAATCTCTCGCCCATGTGTACTTATGTATGTATGAATCAATGTGTGCATGCATGCATATGTACATGTATGTGTATGTGTATGTATGTATGTATGTATGTATGTATGCATGCATGCATGTATGTAAGTATATGTATGTATGTATGTATGTATGTATGTATGTATGTATGTATATAGGTAGGTATGTAAGTATGTAAGTATGTAGGTATGTATGTATGTATGTATGTATGTATGTACGTACGTACGTACGTAGGTTAGGTTACGTTACGTTACGTTACGTTACACGTTACGTTACACGTTACGTTACACGTTACGTTATACGT
>WBZZ01000584.1:47500-60000 GCA_019918135.1 Paulinella micropora
GAGTGACCAGTTTTTATATATATACTTTGAGCCGGTTGAAAACGATAATATTAAGACCGTGGCAAGTAACCGGTACTACTTTTTACACCTGATAATATTACTGACGACATTCAAGAGAAAAAAAAATAATAGTTTTTCGATTTTGGTTGGAATTTTAATTTTGTGTCAGTTTTTCATTTTTGTGTCGAAAATTCAAATTTTCCAATTTAACGGTAACATTTCGCGAAAATTTACGATATTTTGCGGACGCCGAATATAGCAGTTAATTTGAAAAATTCAAATTTCCAACCAAAATGGAAATTCCAACCAAAATTAAAATTCCAACCAAAATCGAAAAACTATTTTTTTTTTCTCTTGAATGTCGTCCAGTAATATCAAATTATCGTTAGGGCGGCTGACATTGGGAAATCGTCGTGCTCTCTGTTTCTCTGCTTTTTGTTGCTTGGCTCTGACAGTCTCCTACATTCAACTTTCCCACCGGCCATCACTGGTTTCCTTTCTTTTGCCATCGCAGAGGAAAATTAGGTTATTCTCAGAGTATTTGGATTGAGTGGATTTAGACCCCGCCTTGCATTAAATAATGATCGGTGCCTGGTAACTGAGGAGGAAGAGTCTAATTCCGACTCAGCCGGGGCCGCTGTGACACTGGCCATTGTCCAATCAATGCATTGGTGCGTATTCAACTTTTTTTTCTTTTTTTTCCAAAGTTTTTTTTTTTTTTTTTTTTTCACTTCAAGAGTCGGATGATAATTCGAGTCTCTTTTTGTATTAGTATATCTCTTGATACCTCTTCGGGGCCATTTACTTTGGGAAGCTACCCATCGACACTGGAACCTTTACCGACCCCTTTCAGGATCTATCCGGGCTACCTAGCAAGACTATCACGCAGTATGGAAACGCACTTTAATAACTCGTATAAATAAAAGAACTGACTCTTTGACTTCCACGTCACAAACTGACTAACTTAGGTACTGGTCTGTCGCATTTTCAGTTAACATTGGTATTAATGACTGTCCGTCCTATTGACAAATCAACTATCCAAGTAACGGTGAATTATATTGAAATAGCTACGACTAACGCTCCTCCTTAGTTATTGTCAATATCATAACTACCGTCATAAGTGTCTTATCGTTCTTAAGCAAATAAAAAATTTGCGAGCGCTTCCCGTAAGGGGCATCAAAAGTCACGAAAAATTATATAAATATAGTAGAGGTGCGAGGAAACAAGTGGAAAGAAAGAAAAGCGAGCTGTATGCGATAAAATGAAGTTGTCCCACGTCCTTCGCCACCTGCCACCGAAAATGTCTGGTGATCCCGCCACCGGCCACCGAAAATGTCTGGTGATCCCGCCACCGGCCACCCCGTGTCCCGAAACGTCACTGCGCTCACGCCCCAGCGGCCACGATCCACGGTCCGATTGCCAGCGGCCTCGATCCTACGATCCAATCTCCAACGTTAACGCGCCTCCAGCTCAACACCTATAGAAATATCACTCGCACGGCAAGGAGAAACAAGACACAAAACAAAAGTGAAACACCCATAATCATTCCGGGGTACCCGCAATGTCAACCGTAAATTTGTTGAGCAAATAATGAAACTGCTCGCGCGGTAACGGTTTTGTAAGTAGATCACCTATTTGATTTTTAGTTCCTACCTTTATAAACTTAATCTCTCCATCTCTCTGAAGGTGATGAATGAAGTGTAATTCGGGAGGCAAATGTTTGGTGCGGAGTCCGGATAATCCTCTCTCACCCGCGGGAATTGTTTGCGAGTTATCCTCGAAAATTTCAACTGCACCGTTTCGCGGAATTCCGAGTTCCTGTCTGACATGACCTATTGCTAGTCCTTTTCTTATGCATTCAGCAGCAGCGTAAATTTCCGCGTCATTTGAACTAAGAGCTATTCTACTTTGTCTTTTTGAAAGCCATCCTATCGGGTCTCCTCCCCACAAGATTATATAACCCGTGCGAGACTTACCCGTTTTTAAACAGACTTTATGAGCGGCATCAGGCCACAATCTGACCTTAGGGTAGGTCATACCCTCTTGAACGGATTTTGGCCCGTGAAATACTAAACCGCGAAAGGACTTGATTAAATAGCGTATAATTCTGCCTAACATAGCATAAGTTACTCCTTTATCTATGGTTTGCATGACGCTTGCAGCGAAGAGCTTGTTCGATATCTGGTTTTGTCATTTTGGCTAAATAAAGCAAACGCCTACTATACTCGGAATAGACATTTTACGCAAAGCAGCATCTTCCGACATTGCTTCCGGTGTTTGGTCTACCGCAGGGGTACTGACCGGACGAGAATTTGCGTATCCTGTCTCACGTAAAATTTGCAACTGGTACTTTCTCTGGTGCAAAACGATTCAGCCTTTCTCATGCACTATCTCTATACCTTTGAATTCTTTTGCGACTCCTAGCCTTTTTAGTGGGTAGTACCGTTCTAACGCAGATGCGAATTTATCATAAGCTTCTTTGCTAGGTGTGGAAAATATCACATCATCCACGTGAAATGCTCCCATTATAGCTTCTTTTATAGGTTTGTCTTTCTCTACGAACATGTATAAGTCAGAGTCTAACAACCTAAATCCTAGCTTTACTAACTTAGGGGCTAGTATGTCATACCACCTTCTACCTGCCTGGGGCGCACCATACAACGCTCCATCAACACGCAATATCATCCCCTCTTTGCCCTCTCTATCCATTCTATCCATTGCATCAGGTGGGTAGGCAAATACCGGATCTTGCATGCGGGCATTTAAGTAAGCATTTTTGAAATCGATTCCGTACAGCTTATTACCATGCCAGGCAGTTAGTTTGGCAAGCATGAGCAGTGAGCGATGTGAGGCACGAGGAACAAACAATTGGTTAGGGTTAAAACTAACTCCTGGCTCTAACTTGTCTCCTCTTAAAGCTAATCTAGACTGAACAAACTTCCTTCCGTTCTCGTCCATCTTTACTTTGTGAACCTATGTGAGCCTAACTATTTTGCTAACACCAGCCTTTTTGGCTTCGCTATAGTTCACCTAGGTGTATGTCTTAAAGTCCTTAAGAGATTGTATCTCTTTCTTCATGCCCTCTAATAACTCTTTCGCTGTCAATCCCTGCTCTGCTATCTCTTTAGGCACACGAATCTTAAAATAAAGCAAAAGCTCACTTGGTTCATTCATGCATCTATCATAACATAAAATAGCACTCTCCAACTCTCCAGCAGGCAATACGGACTCTCCCTCACTTACCTTGTACTTATTGATCTCAGAATCTAGCATCTTCTCTAGTCTGTCCTCAAATTGAACAAAGTGAGATGGCTTAGGTTGTTTTCTAACTTTTGACCTCTCTTTGGGGGTACACTTCTGCTTCACTATGCCTGTGCGCACTTTACTGTCCCCGCCCTCTCCGTATGTCTTCTCTGCCCACTCGTCTCCCCACTCTCTTGCAAGAACTCTCACTCTCACTCCCTCTAGTTCCTGAACCTCAACTACTTTTTCTTTTCGTTTTAGTTCACTAATAAATGCGGTCGTGATGGTGGTTGTTGTGCTTGTGGTGGTTGTTGTTGTGCCTGTCGTCTTATTCGTTTTCCTTCTTGAACTATGTTTGCTTCTGCGATCTTGTCACTCTGCTCCCATGATCTTCCTTTACTCGGCTGCTCACTCTCTTCATATGCTCTTCTCTCATGTTGTGCTTGAGGGTCAGATGCATCTGTGAGTGCGTGTGCATGTCCTAGTCCTGTGTTGGTTGTCTGTGGGGTTGTGTCGGTGGGATGGGGTGCAGCTGTTGGTGTGGTGTCGATGTCCTGTGTTGAAAAGCTATCTTGTGTTTGTGTGTGTTTGTGATCTATGCTGACTCCCCCTGTGTCCCCTCCATACTGCCCCTGTCCTTGTTGACTATCTGACTGACTAACATCATTGACATGGTCATATGTGTCGTCATCGTCATGAGTCTGTGTCGTGTCCTCTTGTGTGTGGGTGGTGGTGACTGTGGTGGTGGTGGGTGTGGAATGTGTTTGTTCAACATCGACATCCTTACTCTCACTCTCCCCCTCAGCTACATCCTCATCCCACTTGACTGTTCTCTCTGGATGTGCTTCCTTCCCTATCACGTACGGGTTAAGCCGCACGTTTCTAACTCCTGTTATCACTTTTCTACCATCCCACACTCTATACAACTCTCTAAATAAGTCATACCCTACTAGCATAACTTTCTTTCCTCTAAACTGTCCCTTTCTACCTTTGCCTGTATACATTACCCTCATGCAACCTATCGGTCTAAGGTGTCTTAAAAACGGTTTCCTTCCCAATAACTGCTCAAATGGGGACATCCCCTTCCTAGGCCCTTGGGTGGCAGGCAAAATGTTATGTGAGTGGTTGCCGAATGCTCCATCTCTGCCCAGAAAGAAATGGGCAGGTGGGCATGGTAACGCATGGCTCTTGCGGCCCCAGCCGTAATGTCATTGGCTTTTTCAGCGATAGGGTTGCCATCCTTGTCCCCCGTCGCTGAAGTTTTCCAAATAAACTGACTAGGCTTCCGCCACTCAATCACTTCTTTCGGGACATCAAACTCCTGATCACATCTAATTTCTTGTACTTTGTTTCCTGTCTGTCTCTCATAAATTGCTACCGCCTGCTTAATGCAGTCAGTAAATTCGTTCTTATGCGCAAGATAATAATCCTTAATAAACAACGAGTAATCGTCCGTAACCGAAAATTTGTGTCTCTTACCGTGTATTGACCGTGCTGACCACGTTCCGGGGTCTATGTAATACTACTCCTGGCTTACTAGCTCTCTCTATCTTATTAACTTTAAACCTAGGCAACTGCTTCGCCTTACCTATCATACAAGATTCACAAAACTCTACTTTTTTCTCATCTCCTACTAGCTGCCTAATGCATTTGCCAGAGCTCTCATCTTCTTAATGCTATAGTGTCCACATGCATAATGGAACAATTCTATATCTACCTATCTAATCGCACCAGGCTTGCAGGGATAAGACGCATACAGCGTTACCTCCCCTGTTTTGCCCTCTGCCTGTCTACGCTCCTGTCTTTCTCTCTTGGGGTTTCCCTCCCCTTTTACCCCACCACACCCCTATTCTCATTCTGTGGGGGTTCATAACGCTCATTGATGTCTAATGGGGTGCCAAATTCATTGTCCCACCTATAAAGGAGGGTCGACATGAGCCTACCTCTGACAAGTACGTCTTTCTCCTGTAATCTTATGGGGTGTCTCAGTATGACCAACTGTCCATTTTGATGGATGATAGACCGGTGATGGGTATAATCCATCCTGCCGGTTGAAGCGATATTTACGGGTAACCTGGCGTCAAGGAGCATAGGCCTTGACACTGTAATTGGTCTGCCGTGTCCATTGATGCGCGTCACTCTCGCCGTCCCCTCCTGTCCTATCTCACACTCTCCATTACCTGTAATTAGCTTGACAGGGGGTACGGACTTGATGTCGTGTGATATTTCAGGGTTGCATGCAATGTTTCGGGACGACCCGCTATCCTGAACTATCGTGCTCTTTCTGTCTCGCCCACCTTCCCCATCTAACACTAGTGCATAGTTCTGTTTGCTGTTCTTGTGTTGTGATGGTGCTGGTGGCTGTGAGGTGTTGCTGTTTTGGGTCGGTGTTGGTGGGGATAGTGTTGTGCGTGCTGCGTGTGCTATATACATTCCCTCTATCGCTCTCACCACATCTGTCAAGAACTCATCTAGCACTAACTTCCCTTCACTCACTCGCTTCACCTCACCACTGCTTTCTCTAATGCATGTTGTTGTGAGTTTTTGAGCGAGCTGTGCTATGTGTTTGAAAGTGATGATGGGTGGTGTGTTGGTGTGTGGTTGACCTTGGGGTGTTGGACCTGGTTGTTGTGTTGGGGTCCCCGCTGTTTCCTCTTGGCCTCCCCGGTCCCTACAGCAACACTGGGCAGTCCGGCAGATGCCGGACTCCCACTCGCATCGTGAGTCTCCTTCATATGCTTCCGTAAATATTTCCTAACATTCCCCTTTCGCGTAAATTGCAGAAATTCCGTGTCTACGTCATCATCGTCCATACATGCTGCCATAGCCATATCATGTCTGATTTCATCAGAGCATCTAGAGTCATTTTCATCATCATATTCCTCCATCTCTTCTTCATCTTCTTCTTCCTCACTACTCTCTCTTTGCATTGGCATGTCAGCTGTTTGCGTGACTTGTGCGGATGGTGCAGTGTGAGGTGTTTGTGTGGTGGAGGTGTGTTTTTGCGGTGGTGTCCCTAGACGCTTACTCCCCCTCACTTCCCCTTTCGCTCTTTTCTGCTCATTCTCTCCCTCTGTGGAGTTTGGTCGGTGAATGTGGTAGTGAGGTTGTGCGGTATGACTATGCCTCTCGCTTTTGCATCTTCTCGCAAATCTCTCTCGTCTGGATAGTAAGGGGATTTAGGAGGACGGAGGTCTGGGCTGACAGCTAGGTCAAGCAAAGGGTATTCTTTGTCTTGCTTTTTCGCGTGATACCCACAAAACAAACCATAAGCCAAACGCGCAGCATTAGGCCCCCGCTTGTCTTTCTCAAGAGAGACTTGACAAGGACTATTCTTTTTATTTTTCCCGTGACAAATAAGGGACCTCGGACTGTCTCGTGAATACCTCGCAATGGTTGCATTGTTTGAGGTGTTTTTGGGGCTGTGTTTTGACGGTGTGGGGTGGTAGTGGAAATGCCCTTGATTAACTGACTTTGAGAGCGTGAGATTGGCGTGTCGGAGGGACTCCCTCCGTCACTCTGACTAGTTTGGTTTGCTGGTAGGGGACGAACACCTGGCTCAATCTGGGGTTCCCCAGACTCGACATTCGCTCTCTCCCTACCTCTCTCTTCGTCAGGGTTTCCCCAGTTTCGTCTAGGACATCTCCCCCCATGAAAACAAGTAAAGCGTCACTGTCTGTTTCGATGTACCATTCTTGTTATTGTTCTTCCTCTCTTATGAGGTTCACATCTTTACGAGACTTTTTGTTCTTTGTGTTGTGAGGTTTTCCTTTTTTCTTCTTATTGCCGTTTTTGTCCTCGCTCACTTGATCTTTCTTACGGGGTTTCTTTGCTGGGCAATACTTTTTCGTGTGGCCTTTCTCGTTGCATTCGTAGCAAGTGACCTTTAGCCACCACTCATCCTTCTTCTTGAACTTTATGTACTTGCCCTTACCCCCTTCGTCCTCATCTCCCTTATCACCTACCAAGAGGTTTGTCTCCCTCTTCTGCCTCGTGGGCTTTTCTGGCCTCTCTTTCCTCTCTTCTCCCTTCCAATTATCCTTTCTCCACAACGCCCACGTGTCTCTCTCACTGTCGACTAGATCGTCAAATCTAGGTCTTAGGTTGGGTGGTAGGTTGAAGTAAAGTGCTTTGAAATTCTCTCCATATGCGGGGTGTTTTGCAAGCTTAGGAAGCAGGGCTCGCATGAGGTCATCTTCATCAAATGGAATCATTGAGTTCTATGAATCTCTACCTCTCCCTTCATGGCAACATAATCATTCAACCATGCATCAACGTTTTGTCCGGGTTTTGGATACATGTTTTCAAAAATTTGTGCTTTAATGTTCTTGCTAACCCCGGAGATTGAACAGAACTTGGCCCTGACTGCCTCTATCAGCTCCATCGGGCCAGTCACTGTCTTAGTACGTAAGTATCGAACGACAACAGGGTGAGAAAAAGCAACAGACAGAATGAGTTGTAGTGTTCGCATGCATTCATAATGTCTCTTCTCTTTCTGTATCACTTTCACTCTTAGTGTGTGTGCTCGTTTCGACTGTCTTCGTTTCTCACGTTTCAGTTCAAGAGTTTTAGCTCTTTTCTCTTTCCACTGTTTCTTCTGTTCGTCAGTTAGCTTGGCCCATTCCTTCGGTTTGTCTTCAGTGGTTGTTTTACCTTCTTCTTTCTTCGTTTTGGGTCTCTGTCTACCCCCTTCTGACACACTGCCATCATTGTCAGAATCGGTATCAGTGGTATCCTCTGAGTCTGGTTCATCTGGCGACTCCCTCTCCTCAATCTCCATTGCTTTCGCTGAGTCATAAGGGCATTTAACCTTTGCTTTTGCTGGGTCATCAAATGGCAGCGTAACACACTCACCATGCCAGGCACTGATGCATTTGGCATCATGATAGTTCACTAGCTTGTAACGGAGTCCGAAGTCGGAATAATTCCAAGTGGTACCATCAAACTGCGGGATGTACTCTTGCTTTAAACCAACTGTTTTCTCAGTTTCAAGGCTCATAACCTTTGGGAAGCTACCCATCGACACTGGAACCTTTACCGACCCCTTTCAGGATCTATCCGGGCTACCTAGCACTGAGACTATCACGCAGTATGGAAACGCATTTTAATAACTCGTATAAATAAAAGAACCGACTCTTTGATTTCCACTGGCGTCACAAACTGATTAACTTAGGCCCAGTAGTACTGGTCTGTCGCATTTTCAGTTAACGGCCTTGGTATTAATGACTGTCCGTCCTATTGACAAATCAACTATCCAAGTAACGGTGAATTGAATTGAAATAGCTACGACTAACGATTTATCTCTGAAAGGTCTGCTGCACTGAGAGTCACGCCACTCACTGAGTTCTACGAGTGGCAAGTATTCGATGCTATTAATATTTTTTTGTACGCAATCACTATTTTAATAGAAACTTGCCTTGGCTATTCACAATAAAAGCACAGTGCTTGCGTAAAAGGTTTACATCATTCTCCAGATTCACCGTCGCGGTGATAGCTAGCTATATACACTAAGTAATTGAAGGAGTTACAATACGTTTTTACGCAAACGCTTTTAATAAGAGTATACTCAGGCTTGCGGGGCCACTAGTACTGAGGACTTGAATAAGCTTAAGGGAAACGGTAGACGTAATATTACTTGAGAACTTGATTTACTCTTTAATGACAGTAATGATCGCAACATCAAAGCTGTCTAAGCTTATTCGAGGTTGAGGTCGGACATGTATTCGTCTAGGTTGACGATAACAGGTCCATCACGGTCCTCCATGGCCTCTAACAGCTGGGCCCGGCCTGACCTGCGAGAGATAGATAGATAGATAGGTAGGTAGGTAGGTAGATAGATAGATAGATAGATAGATAGATAGATAGATAGGGTCCTCCATGGCCTCTAGCAGCTGGGCCCGGCCTGACCTGCGAGAGATAGATAGATAGGTAGGTAGGTAGGTAGGTAGATAGATAGATAGATAGATAGATAGATAGATAGATAGATAGATAGATATGGTCCTCCATGGCCTCTAAGAGCTGGGCCCGGCCTGACCTGCGAGGGATAGATAGATAGATAGGTAGGTAGGTAGGTAGGTAGGTAGATAGATAGATAGATAGATAGATAGATAGATATATAGATAGATAGATAGATAGATAGATAGATAGATAGATAGATAGATAGATAGATAGGTAGCCTTCTAGCAGCTGGCTCGGCCTGACCTACCAGAGATAGATAGATAGGTAGATAGGTAGATAGGTAGATAGGTAGGTAGATAGGTAGGTAGGTAGGTAGGTAGGTAGGTAGGTAGGTAGGTAGCGAATGGATAGGTAGATAGGTAGATAGGTAGGTAGGTAGGTAGGTAGATAGGTAGGTAGGTAGGTAGGTAGGTAGGTAGGTAGATAGGTATGTATGTATGTAGGTAGGTAGGTAGGTAGCGAATGGATAGGTAGATAGGTAGGTAGGTTGGTAGGTAGGTAGGTAGGTAGATAGATAGATAGATAGATAGATAGATAGATAGATAGATAGATAGATAGATAGATAGATAGATAGATAGATAGATAGACAGATAGATAGATAGATAGATAGATAGATAGCAACCAGGCAGGAATATCTACGTATATTACTACCTGGAGATTCAAGAAACAAATTTCTTCTTCATAAGAAACAAATTTCTTCATAAGTTGCCGAAACAGTTTAACAACAACAACAACAACAACAACAACAACAACAAAAGAGAGAGAGGGGGGGGGGGGGGGGGGGGGGGGGGGGGGGGGGGGGGGGGGGGAGGGAGGGAGGGAGGGAGAGAGGGAGAGAGAGAGAGAGAGAGAGAAAGAGAAAGAAAGACAAAGAGACTGAGGGAGTACATGTCGGTGTCCCAGCTAAACTTCTTCTTCATGAGTTGTCGCAGCAGCTTGACATTATCCATGAGCTCTTGCTGCTCTTTGGACAATCCCTGTACATGTATATGTAGATGAATACGAATATACGTATATGTAAGAGGTGGTTCAAAGGTTTTGGGGCATACATTCACCCCTGTCTTTCCCTGAGCTAGCGCTGCAGCCTGTAGCCCAGGCCATATGCACAGCAAGTACAGCGCGCACAGATGCGTTCCCCTCGACCCCAACCCCCCACTCGCTCTCCCTGGCGAGACTTGAGAACAGTTGTAAAAGTTTTAAAAAAATTGGGAAAAAGCTAAGGTCACCCTGAGACTGTAGGACTTTACTTATAATTAATTCCTGAGCAACGCTATCTTGCCGCTGCAGTGTTGGGATGTTGCGGTTGTGAGCTTCCACATAGCTAGTCAGTCCATTCTCCCCCAGTGTTGGCGATAGTAATCAGTCTTTCTCTCATCCCCGTCGCATATTTCTGCACCATCTTCATGTCCACCTCTCGCCAGATCTTGAGCACAGTCGGCGCTTCAATGCGGCATGGTTGTTGGGCGCTTGACACTTAGTTCTCCATTCATGTAGCCGAATACATGTTCGATCGAATTCAGATCGGCAGACTTGGGGGGAAAACTTGGCCTGGTCCCAAGGGTGGTCCTTCGTCTGACCGACTTTGGACCTTTTTTCCAACTTTTCTAAAATCTTGCCAGAGAGCGAGTGGAGAGAAATGGTTGCGATCTCTGGGCTTCATGCGTGTTGCGCATGCTGCACAGCAGGTTTCAGCGCTTGCTCATAGAAACAACCTCATGGTCCCGACGGTGGTCTTTTGTACTGATTTTGGTTCTTCTAAATTCTCGCCAGGGGGAGCAAGTGGGGAGGTGTGGTTGCGAGGCACATGTCCGTGGGCGTTCTGCGTGCTGTGCACAAGAGGTGCGTAATATCTTAAATCACTTGCTCAGAGAAAGATAGCCTCCCGGTCCCTAAGGGCGGTCCTTTTCTATGGTGCGATACATACATACTTCACCTTACCTTTTCCGGAGCAAGCGCTACAGCCTATGACGCAGCTAATGTGAACAGCATGCATAACAGTCACAGATCGGTTTCCCTCAATTACACCTCCCCACTCGCTCTTGCTGGAGAGAATTTAAAAAAGTTGAATCAGTAACAAAATCGGCCTTAATTTTTACCCGATTTTTTAAGACTTTTACAACTGTTCTCAAGTCTCGCCAGGGAAAGCGAGTGGGGAGTTGGGGTTAGGGGACACACATCTGTGCGCGCTGTCCTTGCTGTGTACATGACCTGGGCTACAGGCTGCAGCGCCAGCTCAGGAAAGACAGGACGAATGTATGCCGCAAAACTTTTGAACCACCTCATATATGTCTCTCTCTCTCTCTCTCTCTCTCTCTCCATTCATCATTGTTTAGTATAGTTTAGTGCAGTGATGTGCAGGACAGTGCAGCACAGTATAACACAGTATAGCATAGTAATAGCATAGCAATCGCATAGCAATAGCATAGCAATAGCATAGTAATAGCATAGCAATCGTATAGCAATAGTATAGCAATAGTTTTGCAATAGTATAGCATAGCAATAGCAATAGCATAGCAATAGCATAGCAATAGCATAGCAATAGCATAGCAATAGCATAGGAATAGTATAGCAAAAGCAAAGCAATAGCGTAGGAATAGAATAGCAATAGCATAGCAATAGCATAGCAATCATATAGCAATAGCATAGCAATAGTATAGCAATAGCATAGCAATAGAATAGGAATAGTATAGCAATAGCATAGCAATAGTATAGCAATAGCATAGCAATAGCATAGCAATAGCATAGCAATAGCATAGCAATAGCATAGCAATAGCATAGCAATAGCATAGCAATAGCATATTGCAGCAATAGTATAGCAATAGCATAGCAATAGCATAGCAATAGCATAGCAATAGCATAGCAATAGCATAGCAATAGTATAGCAATAGTATAGCAATAGCATAGCAATAGCATAGCAATAGTATAGCAATACTATAGCAATAGTATAGCAATAGCATAGCAATAGCATAGCAATAGCATAGGAATAGCATAGGAATAGTATAGCAATAGCATAGCAATAGCATAGCAATAGTATAGCAATAGTATAGCAATAGTATAGCAATAGTATAGCAATAGTATAGGCTAATAGTATAGCAATCGCATAGCAATAGTATGGCAATAGTATAGCAATAGTATAGGCTAATAGTATAGCAATAGTATAGAAATAGTATAGCAATAGCATAGGAATAGTATAGCAATAGCATAGCAATAGCATAGCAATAGTATAGCAATAGCATAGCAATAGTATAGCAATAGTATAGCAATAGTATAGCAATAGTATAGCAATAGTATAGCAATGG
>WBZZ01000585.1:0-5000 GCA_019918135.1 Paulinella micropora
TATGCATGTTAGCATGTATGTATGTACGGCTTGTGTGTATGTATGCGCTCATTCCTGCTGCAGTGTCGATGTCCATCAAATACTTTTACCATCTTAGTAACTATTCATAAATACGTATACTATCATCAATAAAGTAAGCCATATATAAATATTAGATTGAAAATATAAAATTACCTCCTCTACCATTTTGTTAGAAGACCACCATCAATCAATTGTCAAATCTTTACACACACACACACACAAATATACTTGCACGTACGTACATAAGCACAGACAGAGACCTCTTGCATTGCTAGCATGAACAAACGGAATCTGCACAAACAAACATATATTGAATTTGATTTTAGTACATCACACTACAACTACTTACCGTCGCTGATATTTGGTTTGATGAATCATAATCATCGTTGATTTTCGTCCTTAGTTGCTTCTTGAGAGCAACCAGCGACAAGCCTACTTCATACTGACCATTCAATCGAAGCTCATCTGATATTTCATCCCATTCATAAGCATTCGCTTGCACAAGAGAAGATTTTGCCCAATATTTTTAAAACCCAGTTTGAGCAATATTTTTCAGTAACTTTTTGCCAGTTTGAGCAATATTTATTGATTTAATGGATATGTCGAAGATAGCAACTAAGAAAGGAAATGCTAATTATAATTTTGGATTACTTGCTATAGATGTATATAGCCGTCGTGGCTGGGTTGAGCCAGTCAAAAATAAAACAACTGGTTATGTCTTAGAAGGGTTGAAAAAAATATTTACTAAAAAAGTGCCTGAAAGAATTATTTCAGATAATGGAGGTGAATTTAAAGGTCAAGTCGGAGAATATTTCAGACAAAATAATATTGAACATAGGACTGTTCAAGTAGGAGACCACAGAACAATGGATATAATAGATAGATTTATCAGGACAATACGGAATGAATTAAATTTAATATGGGAATTTAATGAAAATTTTCAATAGGTTCCGATTATTCATCAGGTTGTTGATGCTTATAATAAAACATATCATACAACACAATAAAAGCAGTGCCGATTAATGTTTATGAAGGAACTGAAAAGAACACACAGGAAATATACAGAAATCCTTTAATTAATGAATTTCCTAAGGGAACAAGAGTAAGAAAAGAATTGGAAAGAACCATTTTTTCCAAAAGTGATAGGCAATTTAGTAAAACTATATTCAAGGTTAAGGGCCGTAAAGGCTTCAAAGTTATCCTATCTGAAGAGGACTTAGTCAGACCAAGTTACTTATTTAAAACTCATGTTGATGAGCACCATGAAGAAGAAGAAGAACCGAAGGAGCAGTTAGCCGATAAAGTTAAACAAATTATACAAGAGAAAAAAAATATTAACTTATTAAAATCATTAGATGTGAAACCGGAGAACATAAGAAGCAGTGCTAGAATAAAAAAGAAAAGTTAATAAATTAGACCTTTAATTCACAAATAAACTTGACGTTGATACTTATACCAAAAAAAATAAAATATGTTCGTAAAATAATAATTGAGCATATTCTATTTCTTTCGCCTAGTAGCTTAGCGATATTGTGCAGTGTAAAAAAATAAGTTCGCCACCATGCTTTTTACATTCCACAATATTTAGTATCGATCTTAGTTTTTTTGGCTGTTTATTAACGAAAAAAATTTGCTCTGTAAATTGTTTTTACATCCTTACCAAAATGCGCGACGATTTGCTCAATATTCCCCCAATACATTACCATTATTGTATCGATAACTCCTTCATTGCCAATCAATACAATTACGTAATATGCAGCCACCTTTGGCTTCGAAATATATCCCCACATGCGTACTGGAATAGAATTTGGTACGCCATCTCTGTAAAATTTTGCTTCGCCCTCCGCTCTATCTATGACTACATGCCATTCTGCTAAGCGGATAACTTCATTTCGGCTCCCGGGTCTCCTGCCACCTTTTTTTGAACCTTTTTTAGATCCCCTAGGCCTGCGTGCATCTGGTAAATCGATATCGATCCTTGACTTCTTCAGCCAGTGCCTAATCATGCAGACAATGAAAAACAAACAACATAAAAAATTATTTACCTCAACGGCAGGGTCTGGAGCCTGCTCCTCTTGCGCGTCTCGTGGTTCGTCTTGTGGCAGCTCATTATCAGACATCCTACAATACACAAAAACAGCAAGGGTTTGATCCTTTTTTTTTAGACACTTTGGTCTTTGCAGAAAACCAAGAAATGAGCAGAGCAAAGGCAAAATTCTTGAGAAAAATCAGTGGTAAAAAACTTATATGACTCGGTCGGTAGGTAAAAAATAAAGTGGTAATTGCCCGCAAATTGTGCGAATAGCCACCAGCCACCTAGGGGCTCAGGACAATTACACATCTTCGAAGTTCTGGAGTTAGTCAGCTTTTGCTTTTTCAGAGCAAAGTAGTGATATTCCCCAGACGAAATGCGAACAACAATGAGTGACAACGAAGGCGGAAGCGATAGTGATGCAGAGTATGTTGAAAGAGAAACCACCAATAAGTGGTTAGAGAAATTAAGAGATAAGACATACACGCAGGTAACGAAATATAAGACTAATGACGAAGTAAAAATTGATACTATACAGATTAGAAAGTAGCAAAAACGACAAGAATTATTGGAATTAGAGATACAAGAAAAAGCAGAACAGAATGAATTTTCTGCTATCGAAGAATTACTAAATCAGAAAAAAGAAGAAGCGGAACGAAAGGATAAAATGGATTTGGTAAAGAGAGAAGAAACGAGAAAAGAAATGAATAAGAAAAACAATTACTATTATTTGAAAATTCGCTGAGTGCCTAAAATCAACCAATGGGAGTTGATGATGAAATACGAGATGATTGAAGGAGGAAAAACAACATATAATGTAATTGAAGAATATGAGAGATACAAGAGACAAAAAATTGAATAAAAGTGGTTTAACCACTAACTCCTTTTGCACATAGGAGTATAAACTAGCGTGTATTTAATTTTATCAAAAAATAAATTAAAAAAAAAATAGGCGAAAGCCCTCCCTACCTGCAAAGAAATTTTATCTACCATATTTGTTTGTGTGTGGTAGGTAGAGAATACTGGAGAAGACTTCAAAAAATTAATTTAATAATAATTATTTACAGATAGCAGTTTTTATTTATTTTCTCTGTCTGTATTAGTTATAAACAGGTAGCCGAAATAATAAATAACTGCTCTTAGTGTGGTTTCTGTGATGAAACTACACTGAAAAAGTGTGCCAAAGTGGCCCCCTATACTACTAGTTGTGCATGTAAATATTATTATAAATATATTATATATTTAAATATTAGAACATTACAATATTTACAATCAGTTGCTGTTAATAATATCTATCTATCTATCTATCCATCCATCTATCTATCTATCTATCTATCTATCTATTTATCTATCTAGTCTGTATTGGTGACTGCATTCCATCATAGCTGTCCACTGTTGCATAGCCCGGGCTAGGTCCCTGCGGGGGTTTAGGCCTCATACAATGTCATCATTGTAGCTTGCGCAAGCTTACGGTGCTCAAAACACTTGGACTAACGGCTTCCTTTTCTTTCTCTTCTTCCTTATCCTCCCACTCTCCATTCCTAGATTGCATTTTTCTTCAACGTCCTTCCTCCTCTTCTTTTTCCAGAACACAGTCTACCCGTGATTCCCATCCCGGACACATGCACAGTACAGAAATTATTGTTTGATGTGAAACTGCGTTCCTTTGCAAGGAGTACATTCCTTTGCGACATCTCATTTATCTATCTATCTATCTATCTATCTATCTATCTATCTATCTATTTATCTATCTATCTATCTATCTATCTATCCATCTAAGTATATATATGTATATATTTACACGCATGTTGACTTGGCGGTTCTAGCTTCTTCTGCGATGATGCATGTCGTCGCTGAGATTGTGAAGAAGCTCTTGCGGGTGACCATTCAGCATCCCGGGATGATGAAGTTGATGGCTGTGCTGAAAATGATGTTTTTGATGATTACCATGAATATGATTTAGGTCCAGATAATGGTGTTTTTGTTTTTGTTGTTAGTATTAGTGTTGGTGTTGATGATGATGACGATGGTCGTGATGATGAGGATTGTAATGGTTGGGGTATTGTTGGCAAATATTTTTTCTCCATCATCATGGTAGACGCAGCATGTGTAATTCCATGTATGTTAACCTGCGAAATGTCCGCAGGACTTGCAATGTGAGCTGATGTTTTTCCCAGAAAAGATAGTACATCTTATTTTTTCATCTCCTGCTCCTAAAAATTTGATAATGAAATTTGTAATGATTAATATCAAAACTTGGAAACTTCAACCTACCACCAAGTATATCGCAGTCCGGGATTCGGCAGGCCCCAAGTGAGATGGAGGGTGGTGCCGGTGCTGAGGGAGGTGAAGGAGGCGGCGGCGGAGGAAAATAAACATCAACTAAATACATGTATGCATATATGTATGCATGTATGTATGCATATATGTATGTATATGTAGATGTAGATGTAGATGTAGATATAGATGTAGATGTAGATGTAGATGTAGATGTAGATGTAGATGTAGATGTAGATGTAGATGTAGATGTAGATGTATATGTATATGTATATGTATATGTATATGTATATGTATATGTATATACTATATATGCATATATATATATATCTTAGATCCATCCATCCATCCATCTGTCACACTATACGTATATGTATATGCATATCTATATCTATACGTACATGTATATATAAACATATAAACATATTATATATATATGTATATATATGTATACATATATATAATATATATATATATATAATTATATAATATTATATATATTATATATATATATGTATATATATGTATATGTATATGTGTATATATATGTATATGTATATGTATATGTATATGTGTATATATGTGTATATATGTGTATATGCATATCAGTATATATATGTACTATGATATGTATATGTATATACATATATGTATATGTATATGTATATGT
>WBZZ01000585.1:30000-35000 GCA_019918135.1 Paulinella micropora
TACTTTTGTTTTTGTGCAATCTACCTCAACATGCAAACGAGTACAAAAGCAGAATAACAGACAACAGCCGCACCAGCAGCACAGCGGCAAGAACCAAGCAATCATCTTGAAGATGGATAGACAGACTGATAGATAGATAGATAGATAGATAGATAGATAGATAGATAGATAGATAGATAGATAGATAGATAGATAGATAGATAGACAGATAGACAGACAGATAGATAGATAGATAGATAGATAGATAGATAGATAGATAGATAGATAGATAGATAGATAGATAGATAGATAGATGGATGGATGGATGGATGGATGGATAGATAGATAGATAGATAGATAGATAGATAGATAGATAGATAGATAGATAGATAGATTAGATAGATTAGATAGATAGATAGATAGATAGATAGATAGATAGATGGATAGATAGATTAGATAGATTAGATAGATTAGATAGATAGATAGATAGATGGATAGGTAGATGGATGGATAGATAGATAGATAGATAGATAGATAGATAGATAGATAGATAGATAGATAGATGGATAGATAGATGGATAGATGGATAGATAGATAGATAGATAGATAGATAGATAGATAGATAGATAGATAGATAGATAGATAGATAGACGGACGGATGGACGGATGGATGGATGGATAGATAGATAGATAGATAGATAGATAGATAGATAGATAGATAGATAGATAGATAGATAGATAGATAGATAGATAGATGGATGGATGGATGGATGATTATATAGATAGATAGATAGATAGATAGATAGATAGATAGATAGATAGATAGATAGATAGATAGATAGATAGATAGATAGATAGATGGATGGATGGATGGATGGAGAGATGGAGAGAGAGAGAGAGAGAGAGAGAGAGAGAGAGAGAAAGAGAGAGAGAGATAGATAGATAGATAGATAGATAGATAGATAGATAGATAGATAGATAGATAGATAGATAGATAGATAGATAGATAGATAGATAGATATTGCAAGGGTGGATAAGCATGCTGTGTGTGTGGTGTGCGTGTTGGTCAGGAGTGGGTGGAGGGGCTGACTCCTATCCTTGGCGAGTATTTGGAGCAGGAAGAACAGCTGCGCAGCTTCTGCCAGGTACACCTAACTACTATCTAATCTATACTACATCGAGCAGGAAGAACAACTGCCCAGGTACACCTAGCTAGCTTAGCTAGCTTGCTAGATAGCTATCTATCTATCTAGCTAGCTAGCTAGCTATCTAGCTAGCTGTGCTGACTGCAAGGCATGTTGTGTTGTGTGCTGTGTGGGCTTGCCAGTCGATGATCGAGCAGCTGAATGCCCAACGTTGTGTTGCTATTGTTGTTATTGTTGTTATGCTGCTTGGCCAGTCGCAGCTGAAATGCCCAACGTGGTGTTGTTCTTGTTGTTGTGTTGTCTGGCCAGTCGCTGATCGAGCAGCTGCAAGGCCTAATGTTATGTTGTGTGTTGTGTTGGTTGGCAAGTCGCTGATCGAGCAGCTGAACCCGCAGGCGGGCAAGGACAAGGCGCGCGGCAAGCAGCAGACGCAGCAGCAGCAGCAGCCTGCAGCGCACGCTAAGGCCGCCACCAACGGTCTAGCTAGATAGCTAGCTAGCTAATATGTTATTTATCTATCTACTATCTATCTATCTATCTATCTATCTATCTATCTATCGATCGATCTATCTATCTGTCTTATCCGTCTTATCCGTCTTATCTGTCTTATCTGTCTTTTTCTTTTTTTTTTTTTTTTTTTTTTTTTTTTTTTTTTTTTTTTTTTTTAATCTTATCTATCTATCTATCTATCTATCTATCTATCTATCTATCTGTCTGTCTGTCTGTCCTCGTGGCAAGCAGCAGCAGGTTCATGCATGTGTCACAACCTAGGACAGGCTTCTCCAGCAAGCGCTTGACATCATCACCATCATCACCACCACCATCATCATCATCATCATCATCATCATCATCTCATGATTAGGCACGTCTCACGAGACGGCGAGCGACATGGCGGGCGCCATCGGCCAGGTAGATACATACATACATATACATATGTACATATACATATACATATACATATACATATACATATACATATACATATACATATACAATACAAATACATATACATGTACATATACATATACATATACACATACATATAAATATACATGTAACGTATACGTATAGATATACATAGTCTGTACGCGTTAGGTGCAGCTTAAAGAACAAGCACATCAACATGTGCTTCCTGATGAATATACACATACATACACGTTTCTATCTATACATGCTGTGCGTGTTAGGTGTTGCTGGTGCATACACGTATACTTTCCATATGCAGGTGTTGCTGGAGAACAAGAACATCACTTTGGGCTTTTTGACGGGCCGCATGCTGCTACAGAAGGCACAAGTCACACTCATCCGGTAGACAGACATACAGACATACATACATACATACTTACTTACCTACTTACTAACTTACTGATACTTACTTACTTACTTGCTGCTTGCTTACTTGTTTATACTTTCAGACAGCGCATACTTGCACAGAGAGAGAGAGAGGTGGGGGGGGGGGGGGGGGGGGGGGGGGGGGGGTGAGGAGGGGAGCAGCTTGCTTGGTCCATGTACATCTGCGTGGCGATCTGAGATAGTTGTGTGGTGGTTTGCTTGGTTGGCCGATGTACATCTGCGTGGCTATCTGGTGGCTGTGCGGCTTGCTTGGTTGGCAAAGATACATCTGCGTAGCGATCTTGCATAGTTTGCGCGGTTTCTTGGTTGGCCGATATACATGTGCGTGGCGATCTTGCATAGTTGTGTGTGTTGCTTGGCCTGCGACTACTGCTTCGCCGCCCGCTGAGACGTGGCCATCTATCTATCTATCTATCTATCTATCTATCTATCTATCTATCTATCTATCTCATGTGTTAGCGGTCGCATTTACGGAGTGGTGGGAAAGAATGGCGCGGGCAAGGTTGGTATGCATGTATGTATGTATGTATGCATGTATGTGTGTAATATGTATATTTTGCGCACGTACTTGTGTATGACGTGTGTATGCGTAGACGACGTTTATTCGACGCATCGCCAACCGCGAGCTGCCAGGATTCCCCGTAGGTCCTAGAGATAAGTCTATGTCTATATATATATTGTATGTATACATATATATATATTTATATATAAAAGCTTAAAGTATACATATATATATATATATAAAATAAATCTATATCTAAATCTATACCTAAAATACCTGTATGGGATACCTGTATCTACCTTTCTATCTGCAGGCGTGCGCACGGCCTATGTGGCGCACGAGGTGAGCGAGGACGACGAGAGGTAACTAGCTAGTTTTTTTTTTTTTTTTTTTTTCTTCTTCTTCTTTTCTTTTTTTTTTTTTTATCTTTCTTTCTTTCTATCTTTCTACCTCTTTCGATTGTATATCATTTCCGTGAAGTCGTTCATGGAGAAGGCGGCAGCCTTGCCTACCTAAATATGTTTTGTCTATCTGGCGTCCATCTGTCTGTCATTCTACAAAATTCTAGACAGTCCATCGACAAAAGTCTATGTTTTTCCCTTGTTGGCTTCACAGCATATCTGTGGACGCGTTCATGGAGAAAGCGGCGGCTCTGCCTGGCGCACGCGACAAGGCAGAGATCCCCAAGGTTGTATCTCTGCATGTATGTATGTATGTATGTATGTATGTATGTATGTATGTATGTTATGTTATGTTATGTTATGTTATGTCACGTTATGTTGTGTATGCGTATAGGTGATGGCTGAGCTGGGCTTCACGCAAGAGATGCAGGCCAAGCCCATCAAAGAGTTATCCGGCGGCTGGAAGGTACGATCTACTTGTATTTTCATTTACAAACGTGTAAATACGTGTACATACACTTGCGCACACTGCTAAGCCCATCAAAGAGCTGTCTGGTGGCTGGAAAGTACGATATACATGTATATTCACATACATTTACATGCATTCACATCGAGGTGCAGGCCAAGCCCATGAAAGAGCTCTCTGGCGGCTGGAAAGTACCATCTACATGTACATGCACATACATTTACGTTTATTCACACACACTGCCAAGCCCATGAAAGAGTTGTTTGGCGGCTGGAAAGTACGATCTACATTTACATGCATTTACAAACGTTTACACACACTACTAAGCCCATGAATGAGCTGTATGGCGGCTGGAAAGTATGATACATTTCATGCATTTACATACATGTACATACATGAAATGAAACACACTGCTCCAGTCTGGCGGTTGGAAAGTACCTACAGCGTGTTTGCTACACGCGTGGCTTGCATCCCAGCCTTCCTACATGTAACATCTCTGCAGGTGCGTTTGGCGCTGGCGCGTGCGATGTACCTCACCGCAGACCTGCTACGTACATACATACATACTTACATACGTACATACATACATACATACATACATGCATATCTACATGCATGCACGTACAGCTGCGTTTGGCGCTGGCGCGTGCGATGTACCTCACCGCGGACCTGCTGCATACATACATACATACATACATACATACATGCATACATACATACATACATACATGCACGTGCAGATGCTTTTGGCGCTTGCTCGTGCGATGTACCTCATCGCGGACCTGCTACAAACATACATATACACATACATACATACATACATACATACATACATGCATACATACATACATACATACATACATACATCATGTACCTGCAGATGCGTTTAGCACTTGCGCGTGCGATGTACCTGACGGCGGACCTGCTACGTACATACGTGCACACATACATACATAGCTGCATATATACACGTGCAGATGCGTTTGGCGCTTGCGCGTGCGATGTACCTGACTGCGGACCTGCTCTGCCTGGACGAGCCCACCAACCACCTAGACGTAGAGACGGTAGGTGTGTATGTACGTAAGTATGCATGCATCTTAAACTTGAAGTAAGAACAGCAGGCTGTAAGAAAAGCGATTTGGGTCATAGGGTTA
>WBZZ01000585.1:40000-45000 GCA_019918135.1 Paulinella micropora
GGCCATCCTGGGGCGCCGCAAGTACAAGAAGACGCAGGCCTACGAGGTGCAGTGGGAGGGCTACAGCGAGTACGACAACACCTGGGAAAGCATGAAGGACCTGGAGAAGCTAGGCGCCAACGTCGTACGCATGATGCAGGTCGGATAGTGAGCTTATTAGATAGATTGGCTAGATTAGACAGGTGGGAGAGTATGAACTTGGAGAAGCTAGGCGCAAATGTCGTGCGAAGGATGCAGGTTCTGTTGGTTAGCAGATAGTATTTGAGATAGATTAGACATGTGGGAGAGTATGAAGGACTTGGAAAAGAGAAGCTAGGCGCAAATGTTCAAATTATGCAGGTCTGTTAGTTAGCAGATAGCCATAGATTAGATAGATACGCTAGATTAGACAGGTGGGACAGTATGAAGTGCCTGCAGAAACTAGGCGCAAATGCGTGCAAATGATGCAGGTACATCATTAAGCAGATATAGTAATATTTACGTTGAACGTCGACCCCTAGAGTTTTAGAACTTTTTTTTAACATGCAAGTGGGTTATGTCTGTTTGTCTTAGTGTGTGTCCATGCATCTATCTTTCTATCCATCCATCCATCTATCTATCTGTCTATTTATCTATCTATCTATGTATCTGTATAGGCGTGTGACGCGCGTCTCAAGGCGAAGCGCGCTGGCGTGGACCGCAAATCACGCCTCAAGAAGGTGAGTATCTATGTTTGTATGTATGTATGTATGTATGTATGTATGTATGTATGTATGTATGTATGTAGGTTATGTATTGTATTGTATGTGTTTTGCAGGACATTTTGCCGCACCTGGCGGCGTACGACCTGGACCGCAAGACGGCGACGGGAGCGATAGTGCGCCTCTCTGGCGGACAGCGCTCGCGACTGGTGCTGGCTGCAGCCATGTGGAACAAACCACACCTGCTCGGTCTATTAATCTACCTATCTATCTACCTACCTACCTACCTATCTACCTATCTACCTATTTACGAGGGAGTGAGAAAGTGAGAGAGCGGACTTGTGCAAAGTAATCGACAATAAAGATGGGAGGCGAAGGCAGCAAAACCTTCGCGGTGCTTGTGCTGATTTTCCAAGAAAATTTACCAGGCTGTTTGCCTCTTGTCTCGTATGTTCTTGCATTGTGGCGTGCAGTGTTGGACGAGCCAACTAACTACCTAGACCAGGACAGCTTGGTCAACCATCATAGATAGATAGATAGATAGATAGATAGATAGATAGATAGATAGATAGATAGATAGATAGATAGATAGATAGATAGATAGATAGATAGATAGATAGATAGATAAGATAAGATAAGATAAGATAAGATAAGATAAGATAAGATTAGATAGATAGATAGATAGATAGATAGATAGATAGATAGATAGATAGATAGATAGATAGATAGATAGATAGATAAAGAGACAGACAGACAGAACAGACAGGCAGATAGATAGATAGAAAGATATATTTCAAGACAGATAGTGAAGACAGATAGATAGTTGGACGTGCTGGTTAGGTTGGTTTGGAGAAGGCGATCAACAAGTTCAAGGGCGCAGTGATCGTGGTGTCGCACAACCACACTTTCCTCTCCGCCATCTGCAACGAGGTCTGGCGAGTCGCCGACGGCAAGGTGCAGAGCTCTCTCTCTCTCTCTCTCTCTCTCTCTCTCTCTCTCTCTTCTCTCTCTCTCTCTCTCTCTCTCTCTCTCTTTCTCTCTCTCTCTCTCTCACACACACACACACACTTCCCTGTTGGTTCCTTTCCGGCAAGCTGCATTCCCCAAGCAAGCGAAGGGTGGGGGGGGGGGGGGGGGGCAGGAAAGGGAGACAAAAGACTATCATCGAGAGTGGGAGGGAGAGAGGGAGATAGGCAGACAAAGTTTTTCTCATGTTCGTCCCTGTGTGTACGCAGGTGGAATGTGAGAAGCTGCAAGAGACATACCAGTACCAGCCTTCGTCCTAGCGAACAGGCACAACAACAACAAAAACAACAACAACAACAACAACAACCACAACAACAACAACAACAACAACAGTGAGGCGTGACATGACAGCGCAACAACAGCTGACAACGACAAGAGTCACTGACAGCAGCAAGTATCCCGGCTGCAGCGGCTGGCCCAGGCAGCGTACGCCCCAGCCGTGGCCGACTTCACAAAGATAGTTAGCATATGCCTACACAGCTTCTGCTTGGTACTTTCGGTAGTACATGGATAACCTTATTTATATTTATATCGGTCCGGGAAAACTGAAGTTTTTGACATTAGTTGTCTCTATGGTCTATTTATTTATTTAGCGTGCGTGTGGACTTTTTGGTGTGTCTTGTACTGCCTTGCTCACTGCGGGCACTTTCCATTGTGTGTCCTGGGCTCCCGTCGCCTCGCCTGTCGAGAAGTTCCAGCTCTGAAGAACAATCAGCAATGACTTCGATATCTTCGTTCTCATGGACCTCTTATCGTCATAGCTTGTGCAGTAGCTCGTTGAAAAGCTCTTACCAAGGTCTTTGTGATGAACTGGACACACAGGTTCTGGCACTTCCAATCGGTTGTGTTGAGCTCCTGTCGCCTCGCCGGTACGCAAGGAGGAGGAGGAGGAGAAAGAGGAGGAGGAGGAGGAGGATGATAAGGAGGAGGAAAAGAAGAAGGAAGCAGGAAAAGGAAGAAAGATTCATGGGGCTGAATTATAGAAGACGAAAACAGCGAAGAGTTTGTCTTGGCAGTGTGCTGGGGCCTCGCTGTGGCTGGCAAAAAGGAAAGAGCTGATCGTTAATCTCCCTCCCCTTCACCGAGAGGCACACCTTGTCGAGCTTGCCCGTGCATCAGGCTGGCGTTCAGAGAAGAGCTAGCGGCTCTACCAGTATATATCACTGAGTGTAGCGTTGATCGTTACTTCTTCCGCGCCTCTCAGCAGCGCTGCGGGTGGCCGGAATACTTAGCCTGACCTTAAACCCTGCAGCAGCGGCGGCCAGGGCCTCATGGGGTGGCGCTCTCCTAGAAAACGTGCGCGGCATTATGATATTGCAATATTATATTAATGTCAAGTATTTTACTTTATGCAGTTCTTAGTCGCATTAGTCTTGAATGTAACATTATGATTGCAGGTGAGGAACCTTGGATCGAAGCACAAAGTTCTCTCACTAAACAGCATGTTAGTGGCAACAGGCAAACAAAACGGACGAGTGCCTCTTTCTTGCCTCTCCTTGAAGCTTTTTTCCTTGGTCATCTGTTTACTATGTTGATTCTCATGCTAGTGTGTACTATTTGCCTTCATTCCTATGCTAGTGGTTGCATGCTTCCTTTTCATCCCTACGAAAAGCAAGCGTTCTTTTGTTAAAGTCGTTCAGTATCAATAGCAAACTAAGTGGCTCTATTTCTCTTTTCAAGTTGCTTGCTTAAAACAGTCATAAATAAATAAATTAAACTAAGCCGCGCGGCAGCACGCCGTGATAGTCATCAGACTGAGGCATGAATTTCAAAGTAGAAAGAGCAGATTATTAGTCGGTGAATATTAATTGTTATTAGTACCATAGCCTAGCCTGACTGTTTTTTATGGCCGGCATTGGTGAGTTTGAATACAACTCGTATATATCAGACTCTCAATGAATACCGCCGGTACCGGACCGAACTCTTATTAATATTATAGAAAGCCCCAAATTATAGCTCGAATAACAAGCCGGTCTGTAATACTACACTTGAACCAAACACGTGCCGTTCTCAAAAGAGGAGAATGACTCAGTGTCTCGTTGTATTAGCTCAGTAAAGCCCGGCGACTCCAAAAGAAACTTGAATTGCAACAGACCACTGTCAAAAATGAAATGACATTGGGTCAGTCCAAGCCTGAATCTCAGTGACCGTGGCAGATCGCTTCAACAACTCAGAGTCCGGCTTGATTTATTGATATTGCTGTTGACATTCAAGACAACAACAAAAATTAGTTTTTCATTTTTGTGTCAGATTTTCATTTTTGTGACAGTTTTTCATTTTTGTGACAAAAATTCAAATTTTCAAATTTAACTGTAACATTTCGCGAAAATTTACGATATTTTGCGGACGAATATAGCCGTTAATTTGAAAAATTCAAATTTTCACCCAAAATCAAAATTCCAACCAAAACTGAAATTCCAACCAAAACAGAAAAATCAATTTTTTTTGTTGTCTTGAATGTCAACAGCAATACTAATCTGTTGCGTAGTACAGCATTTTGAAGTTACGATCGGTAATGATTCCGATGTTTTTATTCAAGTTGAAAACCCAGATCCACAAATATTCAAGTACAGTGAATTAAATTCACAAATGTGGCTCTTAGTAGTAGCCGGAGTAAGGGTTACTGAGAGTAGTAATAATACCGGTACTCTATTATTAATAAATGAATTTTACGCAATTACTATCATGATTATATCAATATTAACTTAAAGCAGAGTCCGCTGTAACTTCATAGAAACCGTCGGCCCAGTGCCACTCCTAGGGCCTGGGATCATGTGCGTGAGAAGTTTTACTACTGAGCCTGGTCTGACGTCCGAATATTGTTCAAATACCGGGGGCCATATTATTTAGCATTTTTTACGCAACCTGAGCTTTGTTTTAATATTGTAAAATACTTTCCACTCATAGAGCTGAGTGGGAAGACGAAGAGATAAAATGAAAGAGTTAATTACAATAAGAGGTGAAGCGTAAAAATAAAACAAAAAAACATATTTTTACGTCTATTGTTAGTCAAAAGTTTTGCACGAATCTCAGCCCGCACTTCGAGGCGAGCTTTCAAGAGATAGGTCATCTCCAGCTAGATTCATCAAGAAGTCTATTGTCTGATAAGCGTCTGAGGACGCTTTGCGTTGCAACTCTACAAGGAAGTTGAGTTCTGTGAGGTTGGCCTTGAGCTGTCTGTTCTCGCTACTCAAGCGCTCGAACTCTGTCCAGTGTTGTTCGTTCTCCAGCTGCAGCAGCTCGTTCTGCAGCTGCAGATCCACCAGCTTGTGGTCCTTGTCCAAGGTCGGCACC
>WBZZ01000585.1:50000-57500 GCA_019918135.1 Paulinella micropora
TAGAGCTGCCTCGAAACCCCACCCATAACAATCTGGTGTCTGCTGGGTCCTGGGCGATCAACCAGCATATGCGGAGTTTAAGATCTTTTACGCGCGCAACGACCCTCCTCCCCAGCATCTACCACCAAAGGGTTATGAGTTGGCGTCACAGTTTAACGCCTTGAGGCCATTGGGCTGGAACTCTGTTTAGCAAGTGTGACTAGGTTTTTTCATCGGGATTTCCCTCAAATATGTCACAGTCAACACTCCAAGGCAGATTTACTATATCTGAGGCGTACTGATGCAGCTAATGGCATATCCTCAACGGACATAAGCCTCCAATACCCTTGTTCGAGGTCCTCCACCCCCCCGTGTCAGTCTCTCGCCTGATGATCGGGGCCACCGATGGAGCTCCTGAGGGCAAGACTGCACTAAGCCGAGGTTATTCCGCAGTCCCAGCAACCTCTTGCAAGACGTCACCGAATGTGCAAGTGCATACACCAAGCGCGGTTGCTAGAGCTGCCTCGAAACCCCACCCATGACAATCTGGTGTCTGCTGGGTCCTGGGCTATCAACCAGCATATGCGGAGTTTACGATCTTTTACGCGCGCAACGACCCTCCTCCCCAGCATCTACCACCAAAGGGTTATGAGTTGGCGTCACAGTTTGACGCCTTGAGGCCATTGGGCTGAATAATAATAATAATAATAATAATAATAATAATAATAATAATAATAATAATAATAATAATAATAATAATAATACTATATCTGAGGCGTACTGATGCAGCTAATGGCATATCCTCAACGGACATAAGCCTCCAATACCCTTGTTCGAGGTCCTCCACCCCCCCGTGTCAGTCTCTCGCCTGATGATCGGGGCCACCAATGGAGCTCCTGAGGGCAAGACTGCACTAAGCCGAGGTTATTCCGCAGTCCCAGCAACCTCTTGCAAGACGTCACCGAATGTGCAAGTGCATACACCAAGCGCGGTTGCTAGAGCTGCCTCGAAACCCCACCCATAACAATCTGGTGTCTGCTGGGTCCTGGGCTATCAACCAGCATATGCGGAGTTTAAGATCTTTTACGCGCGCAACGACCCTCCTCCCCAGCATCTACCACCAAAGGGTTATGAGTTGGCGTCACAGTTTAACGCCTTGAGGCCATTGGGCTGGAACTCTGTTTAGCAAGTGTGACTAGGTTTTTTCATCGGGATTTCCCTCAAATATGTCACAGTCAACACTCCAAGGCAGATTTACTATATCTGAGGCGTACTGATGCAGCTAATGGCATATCCTCAACGGACATAAGCCTCCAATACCCTTGTTCGAGGTCTTCCACCCCCCCGTGTCAGTCTCTCGCCTGATGATCGGGGCCACCGATGGAGCTCCTGAGGGCAAGACTGCACTAAGCCGAGGTTATTCCGCAGTCCCAGCAAACTCTTGCAAGACAATAATAATAATAATAATACTATATCTGAGGCGTACTGATGCAGCTAATGGCATATCCTCAACGGACATAAGCCTCCAATACCCTTGTTCGAGGTCCTCCACCCCCCCGTGTCAGTCTCTCGCCTGATGATCGGGGCCACCGATGGAGCTCCTGAGGGCAAGACTGCACTAAGCCGAGGTTATTCCGCAGTCCCAGCAACCTCTTGCAAGACGTCACCGAATGTGCAAGTGCATACACCAAGCGCGGTTGCTAGAGCTGCCTCGAAACCCCACCCATAACAATCTGGTGTCTGCTGGGTCCTGGGCTATCAACCAGCATATGCGGAGTTTAAGATCTTTTACGCGCGCAACGACCCTCCTCCCCAGCATCTACCACCAAAGGGTTATGAGTTGGCGTCACAGTTTAACGCCTTGAGGCCATTGGGCTGGAACTCTGTTTAGCAAGTGTGACTAGGTTTTTTCATCGGGATTTCCCTCAAATATGTCACAGTCAACACTCCAAGGCAGATTTACTATATCTGAGGCGTACTGATGCAGCTAATGGCATATCCTCAACGGACATAAGCCTCCAATACCCTTGTTCGAGGTCCTCCACCCCCCCGTGTCAGTCTCTCGCCTGATGATCGGGGCCACCGATGGAGCTCCTGAGGGCAAGACTGCACTAAGCCGAGGTTATTCCGCAGTCCCAGCAACCTCTTGCAAGACGTCACCGAATGTGCAAGTGCATACACCAAGCGCGGTTGCTAGAGCTGCCTCGAAACCCCACCCATAACAATCTGGTGTCTGCTGGGTCCTGGGCTATCAACCAGCATATGCGGAGTTTAAGATCTTTTACGCGCGCAACGACCCTCCTCCCCAGCATCTACCACCAAAGGGTTATGAGTTGGCGTCCCAGACTGACACGAGGGGGTGGAGGACCTCGAACAAGGGTATTGGAGGCTTATGTCCGTTGAGGATATGCCATTAGCTGCATTAGTACGCCTCAGATATAGTATTATTATTATTATTATTATTATTATTATTATTATTATTATTATTATTATTATTATTATTATTATTATTGTTATTAAGTGGCACCGCGATAGCCCAGTGGTTAAGGTCTACTATCTGGGACCTGTCGCCAGTTCGATTCCCGTCGGGGCCAGTATTTTCAAAGGATATTTTCTTTGAAAGTATTGGTCTGTCTGGAAGGCTTGGAGCTGCCTTGCGGGGGTGTCAGTAGAGCCTATCGTCAAATCTTCGTACTCCCCTCGCGGGTGAGACGATGGAGGCACATGTGCAGAAATGCATTCGCCATTGACAGAGAAGCACTATTATTATTATTATTATTATTATTATTATTATTATTATTATTATTTATGGACACCGTGATAGCCCAGTGGTCAAGTTCTACCATCTGGGCCCTGTCGCCAGTTCGATTCCCGTCGGTGCCACCAGTATTTTCATTGAACATACCGGTCTATTTCTGGACCAGTATTTTCATTGAACATACCGGCCCGTCTGGAAGTGTTGGAACTGCCCTTGCGGGGGTGTCATTAGAGCTTATCGTCAATTCTTCGTACTCCCCTCACGGGTGAGACGATGGAGGCGCATGTGCAGAAATGCATCAGCCATTGACAGAGAAGCACTATTATTATTATTATTAATATTATTACTAAAAATATTCAAAAGGGTGTGTGTGTGTTGGGGGGGGGGGGGGTGTGGGGGGGAGCGAGAGGAGTTGTGTTGTGACCTGTGGAGGAGAAGTTGAAGTTTTGTGTGAAGGAGCCGGCGAACAGGCCGTCGGGCTTGCGAGGAAGGCGCCAAGGTTCCTATATATTTGCCCATACATACATGCTGACATCACGCATATTTATTACATACATGCACTGCATGCAAACACACGCATACAAACATACACTTGCACTTACTTACTTAATTAATTACTTGCTTACTTACTTACTTACTCACTTATGCGGGGTGACTGGTGCCTGGTGCTGAGTATATGTTAGTGTGTGTGTTTGAATATAATCTATGTATGTTATGAATGTGCGTAATATAAGCATGTATGTCTGTGTTCTTAATTACTTCGTTGTTTGCCTGCGCGCGGTCGACTGGGGCCTGGTGCTGAGCAAGCTAACCCTCACCCTAAGCCTCACCCTAACACTCACCCTAACCCTCACCCTAACCTCTGTTCTTACATCCTGCAGTGTTCGCTTCTAGGTATTTCCTTGCTTGCTGACCTGTGCAGTGTGTTCTGTTGGCTGTTGCTGCGCGAGGTGCAGCTGCAGGAAGGCCGCGCGCAGGGCCAGGTTCAGCAGCAGCTCCAGCTTGTCACAGCTAGCAAGCTCACCCACGTCGCCGAAACGCTCCAACTGAGAACACAGAGAGAGAGAGAGAGAGAGAGAGAGAGAGAGAGAGAGAGAGAGAGAGAGAGAGAGAGAGAGAGAGAGAGAGAGAGAGAGAGAGAGAGAGAGAGAGAGAGAGAGAGAATGTGTGTGTATTAAGCTTGTCGACGCTGTGCAGCTCGCTCACGTCCCCGAAACACTCCAACTGAGACGAGGCACGGAGAGAGAGAGAGAGAGAGAGAGAGAGAGAGAGAGAGAGAGAGAGAGTGAGAGAGAGACAGAGACAGAGAGAGACAGAGAGAGGGAGAGAGAGAGAGAGAGAGAGAGAGAGAGAGAGAGAGAGAGAGAGAGAGAGAGAGAGAGAGAGGTAAACAGCTTGTGGCAGCTGGCAAGCTCGTCCACGTCCCCGAAACACTTCAACCGAGAGAACAGACAGTGTGTATGTATGTTTGTGTGTGAGGGAGAGAGAGAGAGAGAAGGGGGGGGGGGGGGGGTGCCTGGTTGATGCGGGACACAGCAAGCTGGACAGCGGGCGCGGAGGACTCCCTAGCCAGCGGCGACTGGAACGCTGCAGACAGACAGAGCAGACAGACAGACACATAGATAGATCGTAGATATATAGACAGATAGATAGATAGATAGATAGATAGATAGATAGATAGATAGATAGATAGATAGATAGATAGATAGATAGAGTAGATAGTGAGGATAGATGGATGGATGGATGGATGGATGGATGGATGGATGGATGGATGAATAAGTTGTAGGCCGATAAATTGGGTTAGTTAGTTAGTTCGCTAGTTACTGAGTTACTTAGTTAGTTACTTAGTAAGTTACTTAGTTAGTTACCTTGTTGGATGAGTCTGTTGAGAGACAGCCAGGCCATGAATGTATGTACATATTTACGTATGAATTTCTGTGTGCTGTTATTTGTCTTTGATATACTATATGTCTGTACATGCCTATGTCGTACCTTGTTGGCTGAGAGTTGTGTTTAGGCAGAGCCAGTGTGAAGGAGCGCTGTTGTGCGCGCGCAACCAGTCTGCGTCCAGCAACAGCTCACCAACAAGCTACCACAGAACACACATACATCACATGCTGCAGCAACAGCTCACAGACCAGCTAACACAGATCATACATAGATTACATGCTGCAGCAGCAACAGCTCCACCACCAACTAGCAATTACATACATACATCACATGCATTACCAGTCTGCGTGCAGCAACAGCTCACCAACCAGCTAGCACAGAACATGCATGTATCACATGCTATACAGCAGCGCGCCCAGTCTGCCTCCAGCAACAACTCACCAACCAGCTAGCACAGAACATACATACATAACATACATAACCAGTCTGCGTCCAGCAACACCTCACCCACCAGCTAGCACAACACATCACATACAATATACATGCATAACATAAGATACATAACATAAGATACATACATACACACCTCGGGTCGTTGGGAGCCGTCGGCAGCGGACGCAGACCCTGCTCGCCACACCTGCACGTATGTATATATGTATGTATGTATGTATGTATGTATGTATGTATGTATGTATGTATGTATGTATGTGATGTGATGTGATGCGATGTGATGATATGTGATGTGATGTCTGTTGCAGCATACACCTGCAGGTGTAGGTGGCTGAACTGGCTGGGCGCCAGCTGGCCCGCCTCCGTTCGCCCCTCGGCGTCGCTGCCGTGTCTCTCTCTTCCCTTGCCCAGCTGGAACTGGATGCCTGTGCGGTATCCGTCTTTCTGTTTCATCTCTGCCACGCGCTCCGCCACGCACAGCACCTGTAGTCTGTTGGGCGCCGTGGCGGTGTACACACCACTAGCCTCGCCCGGCAGGATCCACAAGGAGGCGGCTGTCTGTGCTGCTGCTTCTTGCTGCTGGTGCTGAGCTGGCTTGCTGGTGCGTCGCCATCTCTTGGCTGGCTGGCTCGCGCCGGCTGCGTCTTTGGATGCGCTGACTGGGCCGGCTGTGTTTTTTGCTGGGTTGGCTGTGTTTGCTGTGTGGAGTGGCTGGGCCGCCTTGCTGCTGGGAGACAGCACGCTGGCTGCTTCTGCCTGTGCTGCCTCGCTAGGGCTGCTGCTGCTGGTCTGTGGTTGAGACGGCAAGGCGCACCGCGGGGTGGGGCTGCAGGGCAGCGGCGGCGGCAGCGGTGAAGGCGACACAAGACCAGCAGCCTGCTCCTCCTTGTCAGCCTTTTCAACATGTTTAGCCTTGTCAGCGTTTTCAGCATGTTCAGCGTGTTGGTTGGCTGTGGGGTCAGAGGAGGCAGCATGCTTGGCAAGCAGTCTGCAGCGCACGAAGAGCACAGCAGCCGAGCCAGCAGGAAACTTCACAGGCGACGCTTCTGAAGACATACATGCATGCATGCATGCATGTATGTATGTATGTATGTATGTATGTATGTATGTATGTATGTATATATATATGTGTGTATGCGGACTACCGGCCTCCGCTCGCAGCTCCGGCGACGACAAACACGACTCACTCTAAATACATACATGCATACATACATACATGCATGCATGCATGCATGCATACATACATACATACATACATACATACGTACATGCATACATACATGCATGCATGCAAGCATGCATACATACATGCATACCGCCGCCAGCGACAGCACCAGCACTTCGGTGTCTAGCTCTTCCTCCAGCCTGTGTGTATGTATGTCTGTATGTATGTATGCATGCATGCACGTATGTAAAGTGAAGTATGTTATGTATGTATGTATGGATGTATGTATGTATGTATGGATGTATGTATGTATGTATGTATGTATGTTATGTTATGTTATGTTATGTTATGTTGTGTACCCTCGCGTGAAGGAGCATGCGCAGAGTGGAGAGACTACGTCAACGAAGCGTTCACAGTCCAGCGGGTCAGCGAACAGCAACGTGTGCTTGTGCCTGCGCACACCACACAACAGCAAACAAGGGTACAAGGGTCTGTGTGTATCACGTCGAAGAAGCGTTCGCAGTCCAGCGGATCAGCGAACAGCAAGGTATGATTGTGCCTGCACACACCACAACACAAAGCAGCAAGGCAACGGGTCAGCGAAGAGCAAGGTATGCTTGTTCCTGCACGCAGGAGCAAACAAGTTAGGTTCAATGAAGAAGCGCTCGCAGTGCAACGGGTCAGCGAAGAGCAAGGTGTGCTTGTGCATGCACACCACACAGCAGCAACGCAAGGGGTCATCGAAGAGCAAGGTGTGCTCGTGACTGCACAGTACACAGCAGCAAGGAAGTTAGGGTTGATGGAGAAGCGCTCGCAGTCCAAGGGGTCGTCAAAAGGACAAGGTATGTTGCGACTACACAGCACAAAGCAGCAACCAAGGCCTGCGTGGTCGTCGAAGAGCAAGGCGTGCTTGTGACGGCACACGCCACACAGCAGCAAGCGCGAAGAGCAAGGTCTGCTTGTGACTGCACACCACACAACAGCAAGGCAGGGGTCATGCAAGAGCAAGGTCTGCCTATGACTGGACACCACACAGCAGCAAAGGCGAAGAGCAAGGTCTGCTTGCGGCCGCACACAGCACACAGCAACAAGGAATAAGGGGTAATCCAAGAGCAAGGTGCGCTTGTGACTGCACACCACACAGCAGCAAGGAAGGGTCGTGTATCATCAAAGAGCAAGGTGTGCTTGTGACTGCACATCACAGCAGCAAGGGTCTGTATGTATGTATGTATGTATGTATGTATGTATGTATGTATGT
>WBZZ01000585.1:60000-67500 GCA_019918135.1 Paulinella micropora
ACATACATTACATACAGGTTACATGTCACAGACATACTTACATACATACAAACATGCATACATACATACATACATACATACATACATACATACATACACGTATGTACACATTCATACATGCATACATGCATATATGCATACATGCATACATACATACATACATACATACATACATACATACATACATAATACACCATTTTGCCGCCGGATCGTGTGGTGCGCAAGCAGACGAAGGAGTGTTCTGCTTCGAATCGGAGCTGGAGCACTGCGTATTGTGTGCGCGCGCGCAGCACGCCGTCGTCGCTGCAGCGCACCTGGTACTCCAGCACCACACTGCCCGAAGACGACGCCGCGCGATCCTACACGCAGGCATGTTAAGGCATGCATCTGTGCATGCGTTAACGTAAGAATGCGCACCCTTCCTGCCTTCTCGGACGGCGCGGCGGGAGCGAGAAGAGAGACAGGCAGCCGACGAGCGCCCACAAGCGGCGTGCTTGTGTTGGATGCACCTGCCTGAGCTTCACTTGGTTTGCCGAAGAAGAAAGGAAAGCGCTTCTTGGCCGTCTTGTGTGGACTGCTGGCGGCGGCCGGCAGCTCTTCCAGCGACATGGCCTCAGCTGAAGCTTGCGCTAGTAGTCAGCTCTTGCTGCAGGCAGGGTTAGTAGTGAGCTCTTCCAGCCGCAAGTGAAGTCAGGCTTAGCAGGCAGTAAGTTAGGATTTGTAGTCAGCTCTTGCAGGGACGATTGAAGTAACGGTTAGTACTCAAGTCTGCCAGCGAAGTCTGCCAGCAACATGGCCGCGCGACCACGCCACTCAACGAACACGTCAGCAACACATGACCTGCGCAAGCACAAATGGGCATGTAACATACATACATACATACATACATGCATACATACATACATACATACATATATACATACATACGTACGTACACATACGTACGTACGTACGTACGTACAATTACATTACAGTATATTACATTACATTACATTACATTACATTACATTACATTACATTACACTACACTAAATTACATTACATTACATTACATTACATTACATTACATTACATTACATTTACATTACATTTACATTACATTTACATTACATTTACATTACATGTATGTTACATTTACGTTATATTACATTACATTACGTTACATTACATTACTTTACATTTCGTTACATTAAATTACATTACATTACATTAATTACATTACATTACATTACATGACATTACATTACATACATACATACATACGCTTGCATTCTGAACTCCGTCTGTGTCTGTGTGGTTCCATGCAACCGTTGTGTGCATATGTATGTATGTATGTATGTATGGATGGATGGATGGATGGATGGATGGATGGATGGATGGATGGATGGTGTGTGTGTGTGTGTGTGTGTATGTATGTATGTATGTATGTATGTATGAGATGACTATTATGTATATATGTATGTATGTATGTATGTATGTATGTATGTATGTATGTATGTATGTATTTATGTATGTATGTATGTGTATGTAGTATGTACATTATGTATGTATGTATGCATGTATGTATGTATGTATGTATGTATGTATGTGTATGTATGTATGTACATTATGTATGTATGTATGTATGTATGTATGAATGTATGTATGTATGAATACTTCTATGTATGTGTGTATGCATGTATGTATGCATGTATGTATGTATGAGTATTTCTATGTATGTGTGTGTATGTATGTATGTATGTATGTATGTATGTGTGTATGTGTGTATGTATGTATGTGTGTACGTATGTGTGTGTGTGTTGTGTTGTGTTATGTTGTGTTATGTTGTGTTGTGTGGTATGTCATGTGTGCGTGTGTCTGTATGTATGTATGTATGTATGTATGTATGTATGTTATGTATGTATGTTATGTATGTATGTATGTATGTATGTGTGTATGTGTGTGTATGTATGTATGTATGTATGTATGTATGTATGTATTGTGCGTGTGTGTGTGCCATGCACGATATGTTAGATCAACCGATGCCTACATACTCACATTCGACTTGCAGACCTAACATAAACTAACAAACCCCCACACGCACCTCACACACCATATATCTTCCATAATTATCTAACATACCTACATATACAAACGTCACAAGTACTGTCACATACCTACATATGTTATGTGTTCGTGTCTGTCGGACAGTGAAAGGAAACTCATAAACAAAACAGAAGTTGGCCCGCCAGCAAATCTCTCAAAACTACTGGTGAGAATCAAAGGAACGAGAAAAACATCTGGAAACACAAACCAGAACTATCATATTCCCTTTTAAATAACGAAATTCCCAAAATAGCAGCCAAAATTTTGAATCTTCAAAATGCTCATACGTATCTCCTTCCAAGGAACAAGAAGACAGCCCATCTATTGAGGCAAAAGACACAACCAGATCCTCGTGACAACCAACCACAACATAAAGTAGAATTTGAAGAATACGTGAGATGAATCCAAAAACCAAAAGACACAAATCAGTTTTTGTGTGTCACTGATTTGTGTGTCAAGGAGACTGCATACGTAGTAGTAGTAGTAGTAGTAGTAGTAGTAGTAGCGTAGTAGTAGTAGTAGTAGTAGTAGTAGTAGTGGTGGTAGTAGTGGTAGTAGTAGTAGTAGTAGTAGTAGTAGTAGTAGTAGTAGTAGTAGTAGTAGTAGTAGTAGTAGTAGTAGTAGTAGTAGTAGTAGTAGTAGTTGTAGTAGTAGTAGTAGTAGTCGTAGTAGTAGTGGTAGTAGTAGTAGTAGTAGTAGTAGTAGTAGTAGTAGTAGTAGTAGTAGTAGTAGTAGTAGTAGTAGTAGTAGTAGTAGTAGTAGTAGTAGTAGTAGTAGTAGTAGTAGTATTGATAAGGATAGCAGTCCCCTTGGCGGAGGCTATAATCCTACAGACAAACCAGAAGCATGACTGGTGAGTCCTTCAATTTTCTTTCAAAGATCTCTCAGAAAAAACCTCATAGCATTGACAAAGGAAGAGGTAACTAATGCATTTGAATGTAATAATTTTTTCCATGGATCATTATTGATAGGGCCATTCCATGACATGAAAGACCCTAAATATTTTTGCTGCAGATTAGGTAAGAAAGACACACATGGATTGCAATCTTGAAGTACATGAGTCTCATAATGTATTTTATGTTTACAAACATCACAAATAACATTGACTGGAGTACCAAATCCTCGATTAGTGATTCCAAATCTTAAACAACCAGCTCTACCAAGAGAGATCAATCTCCTAACTCCTTCATAATTGCCTCCTTCCAGATAGAACTCCATTTTCAAATCCTTTTACTAACTTATAAAAGGACAACTGAGAACCGCGTAGTTTCTCTCTCCAATAACTTTGTTCACACTCCTGAACAACTTTTTTTAGTCTGACTGTAGTTGAATTTTTGATGAACGTGAGAGAATTCTGAATATCTGTTTTGGGGAAAAATCTCTAACATCTCTGAAAAGTCTGGTGACCCAATTATTACAAAAACCACTAATAGTGTTCAAACAACTAATCTTAAACATACTAATTAACAAACTATCTTCTTTTAAGAGTAGTATAGAGCGCAAGAAGGATAATCTTCTATAATCACCTCTTCCAATACAAGACCATAATCCCAATTCACCTTGCCACGCTAAGCTTGGGTGCCCAAAGTATAACTAACAACGTTTAAATTCTGTTAGCTTTCTTAATTCTATCATCACACATAAGTTTCCAAGATAAATCACTTTCAAAAACAACACCCAAATACTTACACGTATGAGTTCGTTAACACCATAGCTGGATCGGGCAAACCGCAAAAGGCGGCATCTAGCCCGCGTTTTTTTTTTTTCATTCATTTCACTTGCAGGACAACGCGAGACCACACAAGCAAACAGCCTCTCTCCTTCACAGACAAACACAGCTTCATATTTATTACACCAATCAAAATACTAGTAAAACTACAATCATCATAACACTAGTAAGTAGAGTAAGTTACTTACACTCACATCATACACACCGTCCTTTATGTGACCCACACTTTGAGAAGGCGCTTGCTACGGGCATTTTCTTTTTATCAGTACTTTTATCTGGTGATGATGCTATCCTAAATTATGATGAGACCTTGCTGGCTGATGGACTTCCAAAAACAATCTAACGAGTGCTACAACTGCTGCAACTGCTGCTGCTGCTGCTGCTGCTGCTGCTGCTGCTGCTGCTGCTGCTACTAGTAGAGGTAACTGTTTTTTCTTGTTCAGCCAACGGGAAAAACGATAAAAATAACCCGATTACTACTACTACTACTACTACTACTACTACTACTACTACTACTACTACTACTACTACTACTACTACTACTACTACTACTACTACTACTACTACTACTACTACTACTACCACTACTACTACTACCACTACTAGGCCTAGGCCTTCGGTTTAATGAAGTTAACAATTTAACCTCTGGTCTATCCATACAAATCGTTAGCTCAAGAGCTATTGATTTAACTAGATGGTGACCTACGTCTCAAGTTATTAAAGGTAATGAGAAATTATCAAAATATTAAAGTATTAAAATAAAATGACTTAGATTAAAAATATTAAAATAAAATAAAATAATAATAATAATAATAATATAATAATAATAAAATAGTAATAACAATTAATAATAATATATATGGAATTAACAAATATATATATATGTATATATATATTAATATATATATATATATATATATATATATATATATAAATATATATATATATATATATATATATATATATATATATAATATATATATATATTAGATTAATCTTTTATGAAGTCAAAGTAAAGTTCTAGTTCAGTGAGGAACGAGAAAAAAAAAAACGGAAATATATATAATAATATAATATATATATATGTATATATATGTTGAAAGAGTTATATTCTCACTCAGTACTATATATTATATATATACATAAATATATATAATATATATATTTATATATATATGTTGAAAGTGTTATATTCTCACTCAGTACTATATATAACGGTGGCACTCGCAAAAGCTGGTAGACACGAGGTGACTCCCCAAGGGGGTTTGGCCAACCACACTCCGGCTTAGGATGTGATCAACGCTGAACTTGTCCCACACTCAGGTATCATCTGATGATGAGGTGTCCAACGCCCTCTTTAGGCCCGTAGGCAGTGTCAGGATTCTTGCATCCTTAAGAGATATGCTTTGAGTTCCTTTTTGAATTCTACTTTGTATGAGATATCTCTTAGGTGCTCTGGCAGCTTATCCCATTGTGCTTGTGCTGCTCTGCTGTATTGACCCGTCGTTGAGTCGTTGTACATGTGTTTCTTTGATGACCGCCTAGTGTTGTAGTTATGAACAGCTGTGATTGGTCGGATATTGTTGTAGTGAAGGGGAAGGAAAGCCTTGAAGGCTGGGTAAATAAGGGAGTGTGCATCCATGCATACGCTGTACTTATACATGTTAAGTATGTTGAGTAAGCGTAGTTTGGCAAAAAGAGGCTTGGTAGGTGTTCTCCATGATTTGAGACATATCAGACGGACTATACGTTTTTGGATGATAATGAGTGGATGTATAATGGTGTTGTAGTCATCAGATCCCCATATAGAGATACCATACATAAGTAGGGGGTATACATGTGCATAGTAAAGTTGGAGGAGGATGTGAGTGGGAAGTAGGCTGTTCACATAACGAAACATTTGGACGAATGGTTGAAGGCGGAATATAATAGATTGTATATGTTCACGGAAGGACAGGTTGCTTTGGATGATTGTACCTAATACTTTTACCTTTCGTTCTTGTTGGAGCCTCTTGCCGTCGATAGTCAAGTCGAGCTGCACCTTCTGTTCGTGCTTGTGGAAGATAGTGTAGGTGGTTTTGGTGGGGTTGGGTACTAGGTTATGTCTGTAGAAATAGTTGACAAGGTTCGTTGTATCAGTTTGTGCTTGCTCTTGGAGTTGTTCTTTATTCTTAGCAGCAATGATAAGTGTGGTGTCATCTGCGTATGCAAAGACTGTCCCGTGTGTTAGTGAAAGTATAATATCATTGATGTATAGAATGAAGAGCGTTGTTGAGAGTGTGCTACCTTGCGGGATCCCATGTGTGATCTTGCGTGGATAAGAACGAGCATATTGGGTAAATACTGTTTGGTATCGTTTTGTGAGGTATGATTTAAAAAAGGTAGTGGTGTTATCGCTAAAATTTATATTATTTCGTAGTTTATGGATCAGTGTTTCATGATCTATAGTGTCATAGGCTTTCGATAGGTCAATAAATAGAGCAAGTACATACCTTCCTGGGCCTTTGAGGTTTTGGATGTGATTTAAGATGGTTTGTATAGTGATTGTTGTGTTCGAGTGTGGTCGGAAGGCGTATTGAGTTCGGGAGAGGATGTCGTACCTGGTAAGGTGGGCCATCAGTTGCTTGTTGAGTATAGTGTCAAAGACCTTAGCAATAATCGGCAGTAGCGAGATAGGTCTGTAATTCTCAGGCAGCGTTCTATCTTTAGCTTTATATATTTCAATAACTTTAGTTATTTTTAGTGCATCAGGGTATTGGTTATGTTCTATAGCTTTATTAAAGAGCGTTGTTAATATCGGGGCAATGTACTTTGTAAGGTCTTGCATGATGGCTGGTTTTATTTTGTTTATATCTTCTGCTTTGTTTCTGTTAATTGCTTTCAGTGTATCAACTACATCATCCTGCAAAATGCGTTTGAGTGTAAAGGGAGGCAGTTTTCTCTGTGTTAGGTCTATTTCCTCTTCTCTGACTTTATGTTCTTGGGGGATTTGGGCACTGACCTTGGAGCCGACCGTCGTGTAGTGTCTGTTGAGTGCATTGGCAATACCTTTGGGGTCGGTGATTACCTTATCATCTACGCGGAGTTGGGTGGGCGAGGTCTTCAGACCTTGTGTCTGTGGGATCAGCTTTCTCAACGCATTCATACGTTTTTTTGGATCGTGACTTAGTTTTTCCATTAAGGTAGTCATGTATGCTTTCTTAGCTTTCTTAATCTCTCTATTAGTTTTATTTCTATGCTTATTATACTTAGTTCTATTACTTTTAACTGGGCATGCTATTTTTATTTCATACAGTTCTCTTTGTTTCTTAATCATGGCTCTAATTTCATTATTGCACCATGGTTTCCATTTTCGTTTCTTTACACGCTTTTCATATTTTTCTACCACTGCCTTAATAGCTGTATGTATTTTATTTATATAATTATTAGGAGTATCGTTATTTAGTTCTGGGTCAAGAACTTGCTTAAGTTCATAAATTATTTCTTCTGTTATTATTTCCTTCTTGTCTTCATATCTCTTATTTCTTAGGATTTTATTATTATTTTTCTTATGTGTGATTGGGTGTGAAAGATAGCATAGATGGGATGGTGATCAGAGATGCATGTAGGTAAGACATCAGATGTGATATCGCAGGTGAGTGTCGTTAATATAACATCAAGCAATGTATGGCTCTTTGCTTTGCGGG
>WBZZ01000585.1:72500-77500 GCA_019918135.1 Paulinella micropora
GCATTCTAAAATTTTTTTTGAATTCTACCTACCATTTTTATACGAGAGAACCTACATATGCCATTGAAAAGTAGGGCATAAAGGCCCTCACTCAGAAATTTTTTTTTTAATACAAGGCCGGAACAAGTACAGAAAGTTAAGGAAATCAAAGAGACTATTTAATAAAAGCATTTTGTACAGAAAGTGCAGAAAAAATTGAAAATCTGTAAAAATCTCACCATGATTTTTTGAGCCTGTCTGGAGCCAAGAACAGATCACCAACAGCAGGGTTATAAAGAAAGGAGCAGTAGTTGAACATATACAAACAAAGACCATGCGATTTTGAATAGATTCAGCACATTACATTCCCAGAAAAGCGCACACAACACATATAGGAGCGATACAAGACAGGTGCAAAAAAGGGCTTCTCTCAAGAAAGAACAACACATGCTGCAGATAAGTTAACAACACGCCATTTTGTATACAGCATGGACACATCATTTGGAAAGACTGTACAAGACCACGGGACGTGAAGGTATGCATGAGAAACACACAGAAAAAAAAACACAAAACCCTCTCTAGATATGACTTTTACCAATGTCGACCCCGCAAAAACCGTCAAATAAAAAAAGAATTAGTGCGGCCTTCACTTCAAAGGCTACGTATGTCGATAGGCATGTTTGTTCAAATATGTTTTGGAAAATTTTCTGGTTTTCTCTCCGGGAATTGGCATGATCTTGTCAAAGTATTGCTACAGAAAAGCCAGGGGCCCGCGGCACCAGTTTCATGTCGGAGGTCATGTCTTCACAGCGAGTGTTTGTTCAAACCACGTTGTTTCAAGCAAAATCAAGCATGACACAAGTGTTTTCATCAGAAAACATGGTCTTCACTGTATTTGAAATCCTTATTATTGACTTCAATTTTCACATTTCACGACATAGCAAATATGGTGTTTTTCACTGAAAAATGCTGTTTGCATGATGCACTCTCCACTCATTTTTACGAACAAGTGCACAAATGAATTCAAATGTTATGTTGAGCAATCCTGCCAGAGGGTTTTTGTAGAGAAGTACGGTATAAAACAAAAACTAGGAAAACATAGGTCGAAAACTAGTTTGTCAAGATTCAAAACATACACCCAGATCACAGCAGGACACCAGCAGACTTACACACACACTACACAGAATAGTGTTTTGCTTTTCCACATTTCCTTTTACGCGCTCTCTCTCTCTTCACCTACGTGTGCTACCACTGATTATATTGCTCAGACTACACAGAGGCTACCTCAGCTACTATCTACGACAGCTTTTCGCTTACTAGGAGTCCTATCTGCAAACTCAGTCCTTCAACTCACTAAGGTTTGTAGTTGTTTACGTACAACTACCTAAACAGTTACCTTACACTTTGCCCCACTTGCTGACGGCTCTCCCCACAAGGTGTATAGAGTTGCCACGTTCCCGTGCAATAAAGAGACTAGTGTGCCCGTGTGTCCTTCTCAGCAAGGAAACAAACACGTTCAACACACCCTTCAGCTCGAAAGCCGGAGAGAGCACAACAAATATTATGCCCGTGTGTCCTTCACAGTAAGGAAACAAACACGTTCAGCACACCTCCCTTAACAAGAACAATAACCTTTCAGAGGCACCCCCCCCTCTCGCTCAACCTGAACGATACGAAGCAACCCTCTGTCTGTCATTCTTGTCCCGGCTCTGGTCTCCCACCTTGCCCTTCCACTGCACACAAGCAGAGCAGAGCGTGGGAATTGTCTACAGTGATCAGCTATAGGCACACAAATTTGAAATGCGCACTTTCCTGCCGGTGGTCACTTAAGCTAGACCCCAACACCCTTTAAACGAATGTCTTCTTCTGAGATCCGTTAACGCAGAAACGCTCCAAGGCCCATAACCCAATGGAGAAAACAACGAAACCGTCGTACTATTAACTACTACTGAACTACAACCTGCACTTGGGGCGTCCCCCTCCTATCGGCTGGCGACTTCCTAAGAAGACGAATTTAACAATACTGAAACAATTCCCGCCAGTCTAACGGACGACTCCCGACGTCACACAAAAGATGTATCTCTAGAAATTGACACACGAAACGTCCTGATATGGGTGATAATGGTAACGATAAAAAGCTGTTGCAACCAGTACCAGGAAAGATACTACATTGACTGTATTAATAACTAACTTGATAATACTATTAACAGTAACGACTACTGCTAACGTATAATTGAGCAATAAGGAAATATTTGAGGAGGAAGGGTCTAAAATTAATTGTCCAATGTCAAGAGATACAGAAAAGAGAAAATATGAAATATTGTATATTGATATATTAAAAAAAGCAGTGTCAGTTTCAACTATTTATATATTAATAATAAGTATGATTAACTTTTTGAAACAAAGAACTTACTAAAAGTTTCTGAGTATTATCGATAATTCAACTAGTGAAGTCATTCTTGATAATAAATATTTATTTTACTTTTTTTTTTTACGCAAACACTGTTTTAATAAAATTCTTACTTGCCACTAGTAGGATTAAGCGGGAAGTGTAAGAGGAAAATGGAAGTGGTATCAAAGAGATACAAGAGAGGTAAAAATGAAGCGTTAAAAAAAAAAAATAAGAGGAAAAATCAAAGAGGGAGAAAGAAAAAGGGAAAATGAGTGACTGAGAAAGGACAGTGGTAAACAAAAGGTGTACACAAAGGAGAGTCTCAGAGAGAGACAGAAAAATCAAAAGATACTTCAACAGTGATGTGTATCTTGATATTGTAAAAAAATTTCACAACTCACTTCAACCCTGGAAAGCCGGTCCACAGTTGAGACTCTAAGTCTCAGACAACTGAAGCTCATTCGTTTAAAATTCGTTTGCGACCGCTGACTCCTGTTCCTCTTCTTTCTCAGAATCATTCCCTTCCTTCACCTCGCTGTTCCCTTTCTGATTTATCCTCTTATGTTGATACTTTCCACTCATCCCTACGAACGTCAGTGAGTCGTTATGAAAGTCACTGTTTGTGTTTGTGCAACAAAATGTGCAACAAACAAACAAACAAACAAACAAACAGCCATTATTCATTCAACTACTAACTGACTGAGCAACTAATCAAAGCAGCCCACGAACTCATCAAAGCGAGATGAAAACAGTATCAAACATCGTGACCAAGACGAACAAAGCAATCTCACAGTTGAACGAAGATCGCCGACGACAAAACCTGTCACACCGTTTCAACAGCAACCGCCGCTGCTCTCAGAAATTAATGCGCTCCGTACTTGAAAGAAGATGTGTATTGAGTTGGCTGCTAACTTTCATCCAAGCTTTGCAGTCGTTTAATGCAGCAATTACTTTTTCATGAATTTTTTCTTTTTTCGTGAAACGGCTGCAAAGATATTGGAGTCTCGTGCCTGGGCTTGCAGGTCCGTCATGATCTGAAAAACAAACCATGCTTCCATTAAGTGGTAAGAGAAAAGCGAATCGGTACCTCTTTTCGTTTCTTTTCCCTTCTGGCATCTTCGGCCTGCTTCTGCTGCTGCATCTGGAGAGCTAGGAAGGAGGCATCTTTGCGCAACTCCCTCAGCGCGCCCTTCTTTTCCTTCTTCATTTGTTGCCTAAGCTTCTTCATCTCCTGCATACATAGCGACACCTTTATGGACCCGCCATCCCACAAACACAACCACAGCTCAGGAACAACAACAACAACAACAACAACAACAACAGGAACAATATCAACTGCAGCAACAACAACAAAGGACAGAGAAGAAAACAAGGAGAAGTGTGTCTGTGCGCTGAAGGGGCCGGGCGCAGGGCGAACCGCGCGTTGCTTGACGGGGTCGTAGTCCTTGTCGGGTCTAAAGTTGTCGTGGAACTCGGGCTCCAGCGACATGATGGTGAACGCCTTCTGCTCCTTGCACAACGGCTTGCGCCTCCGCGTCTGCGCTGCAATCATGCGCCCCAGACCCTTGCCTAGCACGTCCCATGCCTACGTGTCCATCGATGTATGAGAAATAGACATAGGCGAACAGTGCGAGCAAAGCGGCTCGAAGGTCGAAAACGGGTAGGTTGAGATAGGTCAATGGAGGTGGGTAAGAGCGAGAATTGCGCAGACCGACCTTGACCAGCGTCGGATTGTCAGCGCAGGCCTCCCGATCAATGTCCAAGGCCGTCAAAGCACGATTCAATGGAACGAATACTTCAGTAAATGCAAAGAAGTCCTCGGAGTTGAAGTAGCTGCCAACAACAAGCAGCGATTAGTACGCATAAGCAAGCAGTGGAACGGAGCGAGGGAGTACTGACAGGTCCGCCATGGACTTGACGCTCTCCAGCAACACGAACAGCGTCCGGCCAGCAAAGTCCTGCACACACCACACACATGGTCCGGCGACCCGTGGATATGCGGATCTCAGGGGATGGAGGTGTGGACCCGTGATCGAAAGTAATGGTGGGAGGGCTCAAGAAAGAGTGCCTCCAAGGGAAGACCGCAGGCCAAGGGTTCCGCGGCGACTGGGGAGGGCAGTGAAGAGGGAGACGAGGACGATGAAGAGGCTGCTGGAGAAGGAGCAGAAGAAGAAGAAGAAGAAGAAGAAGAAGAAGAAGAAGAAGAAGAAGAAGAAGAAGAAGAAGAAGAAGAAGAAGAAGAAGAAGAAGAAGAAGAAGAAGAAGAAGAAGAAGAAGAAGAAGAAGATGATGATGATGATGATGATGATGATGATGATGATGAGGAGGAGGAAGATGAGGATGAGGAGGAGGAGGAGGAGGAAGAAGAAGAAGAAGAAGAAGAAGAAGAAGAAGAAGAAGAAGAAGAAGAAGAAGAAGAAGAAGAAAAAGGAGAAGGAGAAGGAGAAGGAGAAGAAGAAGAAGAAGAAGAAGAAGGAGGAGGAGGAGGAGGAGGAGGAGAAGAAGAAGAAGAAGAAGAAGAAGAAGAAGAAGAAGAAGAAGAAGAAGAAGAAGAAGACGGTGATGATGATTTTTTTAGCAAGTTGTGCCAGACGGGTGGGCAGAGGAGGTTGCCTGCCTGCGTGTGCAG
>WBZZ01000585.1:107500-172500 GCA_019918135.1 Paulinella micropora
AGCGAAAGCAGTAAAGGATCATGACCTTCTCAATATTGAGGAGGAACCTTTTCTCCCCATACAGCCCCTTGAGCAGATGGTGGATTATAGGCTCGACCCCTCTGCTTTCCACAAGTGGACCTCTTATAGGGGTGAGAGAGACCTACCTATTAGTAGGTACAACAACCTTGCGAAAAAGATCTGTTGGGTTCTGACCCCGGACGACGTCCCTGGCTCTCTACGCTACGTGACTGTCCCTGCACCCGCGGGCACGGCGGCTCCTACTTTCTGCCCAACACGCCCCCCGCTGGCAGTGGCAACGTCTACGACTACGACCACGACTCGACTACGACCACGGCAACAACGATGCCTCCTGCTACGTCGGCAGCTTCATCATCGCGCCCCATGGCAGCTCCCACTCCGGTAAGGTTTCCCCGAACATGCTCCCAAAGTCCCGGTGGCCCCATCGCGTCCTTCCCAGGTCGAACCTTTCGCCCTACAGGAAGTAGTCTGGGCCCCACAGGTGAGTCAGAGGCACAGCGTTCCCTGTTTAGTCGACCGAGACCTGCTTCTGAGGGGGCACTTTCCCCACTAGCATCAGGGTACAGCTCAGTTCCGACCCCGAGGTTTTCTCGACGAAGCACAAGCCTCCCTGGATCATTCTCCTCCCCTCCGGACTTCCGGTATGAAGACAGCGGCACGCTTTTCGTCTCCCCGTACGAAGGAACAAGACGGGAAGGAAGGGCAGTCGAGGAGGAAGAAGAGTCGAAGGCACTGCCCCTGTTCTCTTTCTCTCCCGAGCGAGAGGCAGAGCCGGCCGACGGTAACAGTCTCCTCCTATCCCCCCGAGTCGAGCGGTCATCTGACCGACCCCGTTCTGCCCCTCCACGTGTCGTGACTTTCGCCACTGTTAGGCAATCGTCCCCGCCGGCCGGTGAGAGCGACGAAGATTGAGAGCCCATGCAGGCAGTCACGGATCCCGCAGCCCCTGCAGCGGTCACACCGGTGGTGGCCGGTCGTAGCCGACCCAGCTGCCCCGACGACCGAAGCGGAGGTGGGTAACACTATGGGGACAAAAATGCTGATTCTAGCGAAAAACTGATTCCGTCGACTATTTGGCGCTAATCGGGCCTACATGCGATCCTTTCGCAACATATGTGATGCGATCTTTTTGATGATGCAATCACACTTTTACGTTGACGATAGAATCAGTTTATGATGCAATCACACTTTTACGTTGACGATAAAATCACACATTGACGATAGAATCAGTTTATGATGCAATCACACTTTTACGTTGACCATAAAATCACACATTGACGCAAGAATCAGTTGACGATGGCATCACCTATTTGATGATGGTATCACCTATTTGATGATCCAGTCACATTTTAGATTCTAACTATTTACGATGCCATCATCTATTTAATGATCCAGTCACATATTAAATCATGCTATTTACGATGCCATCATCTATTGATGATCCGGTCATCTAATATGTGATCCGGTTGTATATTAAATCGTCATCTATTGATGATGCCATCGTCTACTGATGATGCAGTCATCTATTTGATGATGCCATCATCTAATGTGTGATCCGGTTGTATATTAAATCGTCATCTATTGATAATGCAATCATCTATTTGATGATCCAGTCATCTAATATGTGATCCGGTTGTTATTAAATCGTCGTCTATTGATGATGCAATCATCTATTGATGATCCAGTCATTTAATATGTGATCCGGTTGCTACTAAATCGTCGTCTATTGATGATGCAATCATCTATTTGATGATCCTGTCATCCAATATGTGATCCGGTTGTATATTAAATTGATGATGGCATCATCTATTTGATGATGGCATCATCTATTTGATGATGGCATCATCTAAGAAGTGATCAGATTGTACATAAAATTGACGATGGCATCATCTATTTGATGATTGCATCATCTATTTGATGATGACATCATCTATTTGATAATGCCATCATCTATTTGATGATGCCATCATCAAATAGATGATATCATCGTCAAATGGATGATGCCATCATCAAATAGATGATGCCATCATATATTGATGATGCCATCATCTATTGATGATGCCATCATCTATTGATGATCCTATCAGCTATATTTCCAGGCTTTGCAAGCAAAGTGTTTTTATTTAATAATTACTTACCTTGAAAACTCAACAAACGCTTATATAATACTCCTTGCCCTTCTTGAGTACTTTCTCCCAACTCGCTCCTGTAAGCCTTGGACAGCCCACCCTCCCCTCCCTCTGGAAGTATTCTAGTAATTACTTACATTGAAAACTCAACAAACGCTTATATAATACTCCTTGCCCTTCTTGAGTACTTTCTCCCAACTCGCTCCTGTAAGCCTTGGACAGCCCACCCTCCCCTCCCTCTGGAAGTATTCTACAATAACGACGCGCATGGCCTTCTTTTTTTCCTTCTTGTCCACTCGCCAGTACCCCAAGAGGTCATTCACGCTGAGGTGTTCAACAAAAACTTTATTCTTGGCTTTTGCCTTGCCATCCCAAACTTTCTTCAAGCGTTCCAGGTCCACCTGGCTGTCGGTTTGCACCAACGCGAACTTAGTACCGCTTTTGATTGCCTGGCTGACACGCATGTTGACTACCTCGACCAACACCGTCCACCAGAGCAGCTCAACTCCTTCGTAAGTAGAGTCTGGTATTGCGAGTACCTGCCAACAAGGCAGCAAGGCAAAGTTACGACAGAACAGAATATTGTTGCCGAACAGAACAAGGATGAGATACCTTGACCTTGAAGCCAATTTTGCATGGATCATTATTTGCCAAGGTGCCGGCCGTCAAAACGTACAAATATTCCGACCGAGCCAGCTTCTGAACCTTCCACTCTCGGCTCACAGTTGCTGGCGGCTGCTTGAGATGAAACGGGCCTCGATACCACTCCTCCACGGATGCAGGCTGTGACTGTGGCTTGCCTTTGTACGGTTTGCCACAGCTACTGCAGAATCGACTAGCTGGTGCAACCGGCTGTTTGCAGTAGCCATAGGCATCGTCCCCCGGGGCAAGCGAAGATCTTTTCTGTTGCACTTTACCAGAACGCTGCATTCAAAAACACACATGGTATCTACGTCAACACCGCAGTGGCACAAGGCAATTTATGCAATCACTTGTTAGTACTATAGCTAGTGATGCAATGAGCAAATTATGTGATGCAATCAGCAATATGTGATGCCATCAGCAATATGTGATGCCACCAGCAATATGTGATGCCATCAGCAATATGTGATGCCATCAGCAATATGTGATGCCATGAGCAATATGTGATGCCATCATCAGCAATATGTGATGCCATCAGTAATATGTGATGTCATCAGTAATATGTGATGCCATCAGCAATATGTGATGCCGTCAGCAATATGTGATGCCATGAGCAATATATGATGCCATGATCAATATGTGATGCAATCAGCAATATGTGATAGAGAGAGAGAGGCCTTCGCTTCCTTATATATATTCTCTTATTAGTTGCTCCCGAAACTGTTGTTCCCTTTGTCGCTCGTGGTTTTCATAAAGCCACATCTCTCGTTCTAACTCTGTTTGATGTGCAACTGCCTGTCACAGTGGGAGAGAGAGAGAGCGCGAGATCGAGAGAGCGAGTGAGAAAGATGGAGAGAGAAAGAGAGAGAGAGAGAGAGAGACCGAGAGAGAGAGAGAGAGAGAGACCGAGAGAGAGAGAGAGAGAGAGAGAGAAAGAGAAAGAGAAAGAGAGAGAGGGAGGGAGAGACTTGATCGGTTCCTTTCCGAGCTTTTCCCTTCAGTGCGGCTTGGTGCTGGCGCTGCCCAGTAGTGACGTCGTCCTGTACTGCTGCCCAGACCTGCAGGTTCCGATTTGGGGGCGGTCTGCAACTACAATAATATTCAAACATGTGTGCAGTGAACACGTCTATTTTTGGTTGCATACAGGTTGAGAGATGTTGAGAGATGTTGAGAGATGTTGAGAGATGTTGAGAGATGTTGAGAGATGTCAAGAGATGTCGAAAACGATGTGGAGACATGTCGAGAGATGTCGAGAGAGATGTTGAGAGATGTTGAGAGATGTCGAGAGATGTCAAGAGAGATGCCGAGACATGTCGAGAGATGTCGAGAGAGATGTTGAGATATGTCGAGAGATGTCGAGAGACGTTGAGAGATGTCGCGAGATGTCGAGAGAGATGTTAAGAGATGTTGAGAGATGTTGAGAGAGATGTTGAGAGAGATGTTGAGAGAGATGTTGAGAGAGATGTTGAGAGAGATGTTGAGAGATGTTGAGAGAGAGAGGTATTACCTTTTTGTCCTTGCTTGTAGTGGGACATAATGTGATGCAATCAATGCAAAGACTTTTGAACTGACACTAAAATGGTCAAAAATGAAGCCGGAACTTTGCAATTCATGTACGAAAACGTCCTTTGCCTTTCTCTTCCGTATCATGTTTCAAGTTTTTGACCGTTACATGTTTATTGATGATTGCATCATCTATTGACGATGCGATCGTAAAAGCACGTCATCTATATAGTTAATATTGTGATGGCATCAGCTATATCCGATTGCATCAGCTATATGAGATTGCATCAAATATATGAGATGCAATCATCTATTGATGATTGCATCATCTATTGACGATGAGATCGTAAAAGCACGTCATCTGTATACTTGTGTGATTGCATCAGCTATATCCGATTGTATCACCTATATGAGATGCAATCATTTATTGATGATTGCATCATAAATTGACGATGCGATCGCAAAAGCACGTCATCTACATACTTATGTGATTGCATCAGCTATATCCGATTGCATCAGCTATATGAGATGCAATCATCTATTGATGATTGCATCATCTATTGATGATTGCACCATCTATTATTGACGTAATCGTAAATAACATACTTATGTGATTCCATCAGCTATAGCTGTGATGCAATTGATGATGGCATCATCTATTGATGATGGCATCATCTATGGATGACTCGATCGTAAATAACATACTTATGTGATTCCGTCAGCTATAGCTGATGCAATCATCTATTAATGATGGCATCATCTATTGATGATGGCATCGTCTATTGATGACGCGATCGTAAATAGCATACATTGTGATTCCGTCAGCTATAGCTGATGCAATCATATATTGATGATGGCATCATCTATTGATGATGGCATCATCTATTGATGATGGCATCATCTATTGATGGTGGCATCATCTATGGATGACTCGATCGTAAATAACATACTCATATGATTCCGTCAGCTATAGCTGATGCAATCATCATATTGATGATGGCATCATCTATTGATGATGGCATCATTTATTGATGATGGCGTCATCTATGGATGACGCGATCGTAAATAACATACTTATGTGATTCCGTCGGCTATAGCTGATGCAATCATCAAATTGATGATGGCATCATCTATTGATGATGCGATCGTAATCACCAGTTTGACGATAGAATCAGCTATATGCGAAGCCATCATCAATTTGATGATGGCATCATCAATAGACGACGCGATCATGAAGATACCACCACTTCGTAAAATACTATCTTGTGTGCTTGCATCAGCTATAGCTGATGCTATCATCTATTGATGATACCATCATGTATTTGATTATGCCACGTAGATGATTGCATCGTCTATAGATGATGGCATCGTCTATAGATGATGGCATCGTCAATTTATGATGCGATCATCAATAGATGATGGCATCATCTATAGAAGTGCGTGACGTAAGATACCATCTTGTGTGATTGCATCAGCTGTAACTAATGCTGTCATCTATTGATGATGCTATCATATATTCGATGATCACGTAGATGATTGCATCGTCAATAGATGATGGCAGCGTCTATAGATGATGGCATCGTCAATTTGATGATGCGATCATCAGTAGATGATGGCATCATCTACGGACTGGACTTGTAAAAAATTATGCTGCTCACGTAGATGATGGCATCGTAAATGTGATTCCATCATCAAATTTACGCTACTTAGCGCAAGTTTGATGATGGCATCATCAAATTTGCGAAGGAATCACATAGATGATGCGTTTTGTCCCCATAGTGTAACCCGTCTGGGGGCAATGCGGCAACCAGTACAACCTCTAGTAGTGGCGAACCGTGCTCGTCGAGTAGCTCCGAGCCGTCACGTACCCGTAACGGTATGCGTTTTAGTGGCAGCACCGTCCTCATGATGGTTGCGCCAGTGGAGTCTGTTACCGAACGGTACCAAATGCGTATGCGAGAGATCAAGAAGCTCAAGTTCGATCACGTATCATTAGGATACACTTTGCGTCTGTTTCTTTCCAACCTCTCTCTTTTTATGACACAGTCTGAGGCCGAGATCTTCCTCAACGCGTGGTCGGCAAGGATTTCTTCCACGGACTCATACGTGAAGTCTCTGCAGCTCTTGCCATGGGTCTGGTTGGACTACCGAGTAGACTCACGATGGAAAATCGACATAGTCTACGACGTAACCAAACCTTTCGGCCCGAGCTACAGGAACGACATGAAGAGAGGTTCGAAAGAAAACTTAGCTACTTTTATCACGCGACTGCAGAAGCTCTGCAGGCAGCTGCAGAACGAAGGCCTCGTGGCGAGGAAGCCCATAAGTATGAGGTAGCCCGGCGATGTGTCTCCCCTATGGAGATACAACACATAGAGTCTTTGCAGATAGAAAGAAAGAAGCGAGGTATTCCGCCGACACGTACGTTGGAAGAGCTGAGGTACCTTATCCTCAAGGCTAATCCACGTACCTTGACGGATTGGGACCCCAAGATGATCCTGACGGCACCGGATTCCGACTACGGCCGACGCCCTCCTCGTAAGGAGAGGGCCAAGGAGAGCACAAGGAAACCAAGGACCAAGTGGCCCCGCGATATCCCCTCGGGTAGTCAACTGCAAGTCGTGGCGAAGCAAGCGCCGGCGTCCCATCAGCAGAATAAGCCGAAGTCTGGCCTGGGACCGGACCAACGCAAGGGCTATGCGCCTTCGTCTGGCGGGCGTACAACCAAGACTGCACGCTTTTCTGGGGCCAACGCGATCAAGATCGCCAAGCCGTCTCAGTGGACGAAGGACCGCGCCAAGGAGAACCGCGCGCAGCACACCAAGAGCTCCGAGCCCTGCGCCTACTGCAAACACTTCGGCAAGGTCGACAAACCTAATCACGCTCTCGAAGTCTGTAGGACACGCACGCGCGATCTGGAAAAGGGGCTCAACTCGCATTGGTGCCCCCCGCGGGCCGTGAAGCAACGCTCCGGCCCCGGACAGAAGGATCGTCGCGGCAAGGACCGCAAGGAACGCAAGGACGCCCCTCTGTCGGCGGTGATGGCCGCTCAAGCCACGGTCGACGACCCTGACCAGGTAAGCACCCGAAATATATTAGACGATGGGACTGACACGGCTCTCGAATGCCGCTATGTCGCTCCCGTACGACCGCGTAAGGCAAATGTCCTCCAAGGACGGGTCCTGGCTATTGCCGGACTGGATCAGACCGCCGATAAGGCTATTGACATCTTTGTCATCGTTGACACAGGGTGTAATACCTTGGGGCTGATCCACCCACGCTTGTCCACCAAGATGGGCCTGATTGAGATGGACTTGCCCAGCCTGACAGCCCGCACGGCTCAAGGAATCATAACGATGGTTAGAGGTATACGTCTTTACATCCAAGTCCTCTCCACAAGGGGCTGGGACGAAATCTATCTCTACACCTCTCAGCATGTTCCCCCGGGAGCGGATATTTTGCTTGGTACTGCCCTTATCATGCAGACCAACATATCAACGGATGCACTCTTCACCCGCATGGCAGCTGGCCAACAGTGGCCGGCCGTGCCGACACGGGCGGAGAACGAACAAATCCTCCTGGATGAGTTTGAGATCCTGACCCCGCCCCGACAGCCCAGCGAGACTGTAAATCAAGTTTTACGAAGCAGGACTATTCTAAGAGATGGTCCTTGCCAACAGATGGTCACGTTGATGGACCTCCCTTCGGATGATAACGAGGAGGAAGCCCAACAGCAAGACCTTAAGGAATGTCCCTTTAGTCTCCTCCCTTTGGTGGCGATCACCACTGATGGGAGTGATGATGAGGAGGAACAGGAAGAGAAAGAAGAGAAAGAAGAGAAAGAGGAGAAGGCAGACGAAACGGAAGAGCAGGAGGATAGTATAGAACGTACGACTACCCCATCGCGACAGACACGATCGCGGACCACAGCGGCCAGACTGGACCGTACACCGGTCTCGGCATTTCCGATCACGGGATCACCGGGCCACGCAAGCCTCGCAAGTGACCCCCGGAGGACCATCGCCCACTCCCTCCAACATCAGCGCGTCTCCTAGCGAGCGGGGACGCAAACCCGGATCGAAAGATACGCCTAGCCGGTTAGGACCCAGAGAGTCCCCCGCTTCGCCTGCTATGTCTAACGTCACGTCACCCGCTTCTGTTAGCGTTGCATCGCCCGCTTATTCAAGTGTCACGTCACCAGCGTCTCCTAACACCATGGCGCAAATAAGTGCTAGCGTTACTTCGCCCGCACTCGCTAACGCCATTTCGGCTTCTAGCGCACAAGCTTTTTCTCCGACACCGACACAGGCGGTGAGGGATGTAATAGTGATAGATGACACATCCCCAGTAGCGACATCGTCGTCGGGGACACAGGCACGTCAAACCAACACGCCCGTATCACAATTGCAAGCTAGCGCTTCATCGTCCCCCATGCCACTATCACTCCCACCCTTGGTCCAGCCCCCTTCTACACCAATTTGGACACAGGGAGCACAACGATCATTGGGTTTTTCCCTCGCCTTTCGCTATGGATCTATCTCTCCTAACGCAGCTCGAACCTTCCCACAAGGAGATCAGAATCTGACTAATTTCCAGCTCATAGCGTTCCGAAGTCACGCTATAACGGATATTGGTATAAGACAGCTCGACCAGGAAAATCCTATAACTCCGCGAAGAGCGGGTTTAGCTACTCCAGGTAGAAGTAGCCTGATGCACCCAGTAGGGCCACGTATGGTTACTCGCACACGGGTCAATTTCGAGAGAGCTATGCACCGCGAAGGTTTGAGCATACCAGCCGTCCCGCAAATAGGTGGGGTAGTTTTGAAGGATTTCTATAATGACAGGAAGTCCCTGTTCATTATTCGAAACCCGATTCTTTGTCTCCGCCCTTATTGGGAAGATCTCGTCCAATTCGGTGGGTACTTTCATTGCAACCATCGTTGCTACCATTACCTGCCTTACCTCGTCCGGGTCCATTGGAATCTACGCGGACCCGTCTTTTAACGATCCAGGTAATATCAATATAGTGCGCCATCGCCTCGAGATTCGCGATGACGGTAGCTACAGTATCCCGATAACCGCAGGCCACAATGACACATAGACTGTACAGCAATGTCGGTCCCAGCACCTTGACGTGGATAACTACGAGCGTGCGCACCAGTATAGTTACGTAGCCACGCGCTTACATTCGGACCAACTGATTAGATCAGTAGCATACGTAGCCCCTAGAGTCCAACAGGCTACAGCATGGGCCAGGATTTCCCTGCGCCAGGTGTCAGATGTCATAAGACAGGTCACCAATAGAGACCGTATATTCCTCGACAACAAGGGATATATCGCGCCTTATATCGTTCCAGGATTCGTTGACCCTCAAGTCGTCCACACCTTTTCAGGCGTTACTATGAAAAGTATGAACGTCTGTCATCCAGAGCATCCTCCGAACCTTTTTCAGCCTGAGGATGTCCTTCTTTCGGAATGCATAGCTTTTGTTTCATGCTTGCAAAGCGAAGTCCGGCAAACCAATCCCCAGGACGATTGGATGCTTCTCGCAACACGCACCGAGCGGGATGCGTGTGCTGATCGGCAGAACAAAAAGCCTGCTAACCAAAGTAACACTCCGTTCCTCCAAACGAACCGTTCCACGACGAAAATCAGCTCGCTGCTGAATGGCCTCCCTCTCAAGTTGGTACTGCCGGCCTTAGTTATGAATCGGACCCCACTGACGGTGTTTCACCACCCGCCGGTTTGGGGACGATCCAGAGCTCAATTGGCCTCAATTGTGGCTTTGGGATTGGACGACCATGAGCCGATATCTGATACCCTTCTTTTTAGGCACTACATGTCATACTCACAAGAGCGACCGTATGGTTTCATAGGCCACCTATCAGGGCTCTACCCGGGACATGTGAGACAGAGTGTGCCTCAGCAGATTCTGAACCACGTAGTCCCATTCCCATGGTCCCACACTGCATCGGTGGAACCAGTGCGATCAGGGGGGAACCTAGGACAGCCTGACGAAGACCATCTCGGCTGCTCTATTTTCCTGAGATACAAATTCGTCTTTGAGCACATATGGCAATCGTTTGCATGCCTCTACTATCTTTTTCGATTGCCATCGAATTCAGACATAAGATATTGCACCCACCCATATGATATCAAGAAACCTACCGGGCAGTCACACGCGACAACGACGAAATTGCGACGACGACGACGACAACCAAGGCGGCTCCTCATCCTCCTCATCTTCTCTTCTTCTTCTTCTTCTTCTTCTTCTTCTTCTTCTTCTTCTTCTTCTTCTTCTTCATCTTCGTCCTCCAGCTCTGCTCCAGCCCCGAGCGCAACATCGGGTAGCCGGACGACAGATAAGCAGGAGAAGAATGAAGATAAGAATAAGAACAAGGAACGGAGTAAGAGCAGCCGGCAAAACCCATAAGGTACGAACATGGCACTATCATGAAGTGGCCTACGACAGCCAAGGTAGGCGATACCTTAGGGCAATGTCACAAGGTGAACGCAAGCCCAGACGCCCTCAGCACCAAGCCCAACAGCAGCGTTTGCGACAGGCGTAGGCCATGATCCATGGCTGGGAAAATCCGGTCCAGAGATGGACTACGGGTATTGCGGCTCAGCGACATGTACCCCGAAGCAAACTGCCAAGGCGCGGTCCGAGACGCGTGCGGAGCGAGCCGAGCCTGCCCCGACCGGCTGACAGCCGACCCCAGAACTTAGTTCCAGAGACGCGCAGCAATATATATGCACCACGTGCAACCCATCTCCGACATCAAAGCACGAAAGTTGTACCAACTCACTCGATGCATATGCTTGGAACATGGGCTGGCCCACAGTGTCGATCGCCCCCTTCTCCGGGACAGCTGCGCTTCCGACCACACTCCCCTCAACACGAGCCGGAGATGTGCAAGACGCAGTGACAACCCACGGAGCCGTATCCGGACCCCATCAAGCCCCATACTGTGGCCCAGCTAATGTTGCCGCATGACCGGGAAAATCCCCTGATTAGCGGTCTAGACTGGCTCTCTATGAGCATGATTTCTGATCCAGGTATTTACTCGTCACACAAGATGACATCACTGGCCTATTCCCAGACCCCGTTTTGATGCTTTCAGAGCGATTATGCCGACAATACCTAGACGAACAGAAGGAAAAGAAGGCCGAACCACCTAAACCCAAGTTCGGCCCGGATACTATTAGCTCCAACCTCACTCCCCCTCAGAAGAAAGGAGCGAAAGATTTTCTAGAGCGTTACGGCGGCCGATTCCATGAAAAGGCTGGCTGTTTTACGGACACCGTTATCTCTTGAAGCTACGTCCAGGTGCACAACCTATTTGGGTTCCCTGCCCTAGATGGACGCCTGCTGTCCGAGCGTTCCTGACACAGTGGGCAGACGACATGCTTGCCACTGGCCGCTATAGTTTTGCCTCTCCTGATTGTGAGTGGGCTACTAGGCCGTGCCCTGTATGCAAGTTTAACTCCCTCTTGCAGGATCATTTTAAAGGCATCCGCATGGTATTCGATTACCGCGCGGTTAACGACCGGCTCATCCTTCCGGTCCCCGGCCTTCCTAACCCCGATCATCACCGTGAGCTCTTCGCGGGATATAACTATATCTCTGCGTTGGACATGGTTGATGGTTTTTCGCACCTGAAGATCGACCATACAGACGGTAGCCGCGACATCCTCGCCGCATGGACTCCTCGTGGATTTCTAGTCCCCAACTATATGACGCAGGGTATCCACTGCGCCCCTGGTGTCTTCCAACGCGCAGTCGACAAGTCTTTCGGCCATCTCCCTTTTTGGGGTCAGACGGCCGCAGCATACATCGACGACGTACATTTGGCTCACGACGACTTCGACGTCCACATGGACCAACTGGAGAAGCTCATGGAGGCTGCGGAGGCAGCCGGCTATTACTTCGCCGCGGACAAGCTGCGCATTGGCTACAACTCTCTTCCCGTGCTCGGGAAAGTCTGCAGCAAGAAAGGCGTCGCCGCCGACACAAACAAGATTGATGCGATCCTGAAGATCTCCGAACCGCAGAACATTACCGAGGTCCGATCTATACTCTATGACCAACTTTATTCAGGCGGGGGGGTTGTTGGAGTATTCGACTGCCGGTAAGGGTTGTTCGTCCTCACTCGTCACCGCGTGTGGGCTCCAAACCTGCGCATAACCCCACGGCGAGAGGGGCGAATCCGAAGACCGACCCATCGCACTAGGGAATGACACTTAGAAGAGCACGACTGGCCGCACACATGTAAACGACCTTCTGTATGATGTTGTCATAGCAGTCGGGGGTTTTATGTAAAGGTTTGAAAAGAGTATTATGTATATCGGTCTTTAGCTCCGTCTGGATCCGCCTGGGTCCCCTGGTCTCTCCTTGATCTTGAGTTCCGTCTTGATCCGCCTGGGTCTCCTGATATCCTCTCGATCGAAATATCCTCTGGTAGCTTGAATTTTTTTTTTTTTTTTTTTTTTTTTTTGAGCCTGTTTATTGGTCCCTGGATTTTTTTTTTTTGTCCCCCATTTTTATTCTTTATGGTATGCAGCAGTTTTTCCGCAGAGTCTTGCGTGTCTAGTGTGTTGGTCCGTATGTTGTTGGTCCTGTCCCCTTACCACCGGTTTCGTTTATTGGATGCTCTTATCGGTTTAGTAAGGTAGGGAGACTAGTCTAGATCTTGTTTCCTTGACGGTATCTTATTAATTCTACCCGGTGATTATCCTTACTTTCTTTTGGATTATATGCGTGCCCTTTAATATAGGTTCTTTCTTTTCCTTCTCGTTATAGTATATATTTATTATATATTTATATATTTATATATTTATTTATTTATTTATTTATTTATTTATTCATATATATATGGATATTTATTATTATTATTATTATTATTATTATTATTATTATTATTATTATTGTTGGACACCGTGATAGTCCAGTGGTCAAGTTCTACCATCTGGGCCCTGTCGCCAGTTCGATTCCCGTCGGTACCACCAGTATTTTCATTGAACATACCGATCCGTCTGGACCAGTATTTTCATTGAACATACCGGCCCGTCTGGAAGTGTTGGAACTGCCCTTGCGGGTGTGTCATTAGAGCTTATCGTCAATTCTTCGTACTCCCCTCACGGGTGAGACGATGGAGGCGCATGTGCAGAAATGCATCAGCCATTGACAGAGAAGCACTATTATTATTATTGTTTTTTTTTTTTTTTTTTTCTCCTGTGTCCTCTGCCTCCTTGTATGTTCCCACCGGTTCCGTCAGGGGTGTGTCAGATCAATCTATTTATGCAATACTTCCTGTGCTTAAATAAGATGGGTAGAATGGGCCTGGGGCGGGGTTATTACGTTGGGCATGTATGGAGAAATTGTAATACTTTCAGGATATGATCGTGGCAAAGGTCGGTGAGTTCTTGATAGACCGCTCTTGCCTGGGCACTAGAGAAAAGATCCTTGATCAGCTTGAATCCTGTTGATGGGATATACCCTCTGGCTCCCATACCAAGCATGAGGAGTTGGGGTTCGCAGCGGCCTTGGGAGCTTAGCTTGAGATCATGTATTTTTTCCATATATTTGTGGTATCTATGTTCGTAAATGGCTCTGGGGTTATATCCGTGTGGTGTTGTTGATTGCCAGGGTTCAAACGGCCAGCTGACTGGTAGGTCCTCTCCGCGGGGGGAGGTTGGGTCTTGGAAGTTGAAGGGTGGTTGGATTCTCAGCCCGTGTTCGTCCCATAATCATCTGGTGTTACTGCTTGTTGTCATTGCATATATTGATTGATCTAATCGAATAAGCCATTCGTCGGATCGAGATGTTGCTTCTACTAGGTAAATATTTGGTGATGTCGGTGATGGGGTAAGGAGTAGGTCTGGTTTCCATGATTCCCCTTCTTCACGTAGATCATCGGCCAGGCGTGCAGCTGGATGGGTCCGTGTTGTCCGACATGTATGCCCTCGCTCACCTAAGCGGGTCCATGCCAGGTCTATGTTGTGGGTGGTTGAGAGGGTGGTTGCTTTGCCTTCCTCTGCGATGAGGATCATATGATGTGGTTGGTCTTCAGGCGGGATGTTCGGGTCGATGCTCAGATGTTTCTTGAGGATTGCACGTGATGCGGAGTGTCTGGCATTGATGGCGTTGATAAGTTCCTGGGGGTGTGGGGGGTCTGTGCTGGTCATGAAATGTTCGATGGACCCCACGTGGTCGCAGTATGGACAGGTGCCGTCTGTTTTATTTTTTGTGCGGACACTTTTCATAGCTGGGGTATCCCAGGCATTGAGTTGGCACATCAAGATGACTTTGATTTCCCAGTCCTCTCGCCTTGTCCCTGGGCCTAGGTATTTGCTGGAGATGTGCTGGGTCTCCCCTCTCATTTCAGCAGCCGGTCCCCACTTCAGTGCAAACCTAGGAGCGACCATTGCTTTCCCAAGGTTGGCGCTGACCCTGTGTCGAAGCGACCATAGGTTCCTGGTCCGTATGTCTGCTTTGGCTCGTAGTATCGCTTGTCGACAGTCTGTTACTAGGGTTATTTTCCCCGTAAAACGGTGCTGGACTGTAATAGCGTATTGAGAGTGGAGCCTTCCATTGTTGTTCTCTGTTGCGTTTCCGCTGTTGTCATGACGTAGTTGTATTCCTATCCCCAGATCTCGGCAACTTCCTATCCATTCTAGTCATAGGTATCCTTGGTATCTTCTTTGTTCTAGGAGGTGTTCATGTAAATACCAATCTAGGAAAGGTTGATTCCGCACGGGGGGTGGGTGGGGATTGTTCACTTTGATGTCTTTCCACGGGATGTGTGCTGGTTGCAGGGTTCTAATCGATTGTTGGTAATAGGCTCTCCCTGGTGGTGGGTATTCGTTTGGGTCCTGGTCGTCCGGGTGCCATCCTATAGCCTCCGGGAGACGTGCGGTCTGGAGGTAAGCTGGGGGGATATTAAGGGCTTGGATGCGTTGAATGAGGTTATGTGCTTGGGCCTCCTGGTCTGTTTTTTGGGTCTTCATTTCCCGGGGGGGGGCTGTTATGCTGGGCGTCCGGGGCATGTGCGTTATGGATGGCCGTGGTCGTAGGGGGTTGGTCCGAGGGCGGTCTGCGGGGGTTGCATCCTTCGGTACGGTCGTGTTGTGGAAGGAAGGCATCTTGCAGCAGACGCAGATGGGAGTGTACTGCAATCTGGGTAGCCCGGTCGTGCGACGTTATTCCCCACAGGAAAACCGTGGCCATTCGCAGGTTTGCCCTATCCTTGAATCGTGGGAGGCCAAAGCCTCCGCATTTGCTTCGTGGTCCGTAGAGGAAAGCGTTGGGGATGTCTGTTTGTTTCATCTTTAAGGTGTTCCGGAAACATTCTCGATAGTATTTATCCATTGTGTCGGCTTCCTCCTCCGTGAGTGTCGTCCATCCTAGTGGAAAATCCGCTGTGCCAGGCACCAGGTCCCGTAGGGCTTCTCGTCGTCGGGGTGGGTGATGTTTAGGCCTAGTGCCACCTGGGTTGCCATGAGGAGATTGGCCATGATCTCGTTCACTTGGGGTTTGTGGTCATTGAGGCCGGATGTGAAGAGTCCTAGTGATCAAAATTTAGTATATTTGGTTAGGCTGGGGATGGGCACCCCATCCCGGTCAGTGAGACCTACGTCAAAGTCTTCTATGGCTCCTGATGGGTGAACCATGATTCCTAGTGTAAAGCTCTTAGCTGTCGCTGTGAGAAATCCTGTGCCATGGAGTTGATCTTGGGATTTGTGGAACTCCTCCCGGGCGGCTTCAATGTACTGATCCTTGGTTCATGGTCCTCCATGCGCATGCCATTCGTCATCCGCGAATGTATGTTGGGATGGGATTGTGACTTCCATGTTTGTGAGGGTCCTGCCTCGTAGTGCTGGCCATGAACTAAATTGGCGGCCGGCCCCGTAGAATTGGTATCCGGGGGAGTATGATGTGGAAGATGGTCCGTTCCGGAGGCGTTTTTGGTATTCGTTGGTGATCGAGAATAACGTCGGGCTGATCGGGCTGCCTTGTGCGGTGCCTCGGCCTCGATGTATGGGTTCTCCCGAGGCCTGGATCCCATTCGGTCCTCGAGTATGGATGGTCGCTCCCTTGTAAAGGTGATGGACGAATGCGAAGAGTTCCGGGAATTCGTGTGGTGATGCGACAATTGCTGTCAGTGCATCGTGTATGACAGGTAGTTCTACCGAGTCAAAAGCCTTTTCTACATCCACAGCCGTTAGGATCAGGGTGTGCGTCTTTCCTGTGACCGCCGCTGCGTGGTGAACATCGTGAATGATGAGACGTAACGTCAGGTTAGCTTCGTCCGCCCCCGAGATTCGGGGGCAGTTGGCTTTGGCGGTTTTGCTGACGCTGCATACATCTAACATGAGGGTGCGTAGGCGGAGATCCACCATTTTAGCGTATAGGTTCATTATGGCTTTGGAGATCATGATAGGTCTCCAGTCCTTCGGATCAGCCCCCGTCCCCTTCTCTTTCCATAATTGGACAAGCTGGGTGGCTTTCCATTCTGTGGGTATGAATCCTTCTCTCCAGCATTTGTTAAAGTACTGTAGGATATATGCTTGGCCGGGTCCAGAAAGTATTTTCAGTTCAGCCGGTGGGACTTGATCCAATCCTGCTGGGGTCCCTTTCTTGCTCTGTATCGCTGCTTTTAGTTCCTTCATGGAGAAGTCCCGGCGTGCTTCTTGGATGGCTTGTGACCTCTCCGGGTATGTAGTTAAGTTGGAGGGGATACGCGTCAGGATCCGTGTATATCCTCCCGGGATGTTGAGGCGGTAGCCTGGAGAGGGAGTATGTTGGCGTAGGGTCTGTGTGTGGTCCCCAGGATGTGTTCGGGCCCAGTCGTCTATCAAGCGGTGGATGGGTAGGAGTGCTGCTTCCTTGGCCAACCGGTCGCATACCTCGTTTAGGCAATGTTGCCATTTGAAGCTATTCTCCACATGGGATGCGATCCACTGGATGTGTAGGTGGCCCATCTCGATCTTATATCTAGCTATTGCGTCCTATAACATTGGCTGCGGCCTTTTCGGGAAAAGTTTTGGTACTCTGATTCCAGGGGGCAGTCTGCGAGTCCCTTGTAATCGGTGAACGCATAGGTCTGCTGGGGGCGCCATCCGCTGGTACGGACGTAATAGATGATGCCATCATCAAATAGATGATGCCATCGTCAATTTAATGTACAACCGGATCACTTCTTAGATGATGCCATCATCAAATAGATGATGCCATCATCAATTTAATATACAACCGGATCACATATTAGATGACTGGATCATCAAATAGATGATTGCATCATCAATAGACGACGATTTAATAACAACCGGGTCACATATTAGATGACTGGATCATCAAATAGATGATTGCATTATCAATAGATGACGATTTAATATACAACCGGATCACACATTAGATGATGGCATCATCAAATAGATGACTGCATCATCAGTAGACGATGGCATCATCAATAGATGACGATTTAATATACAACCGGATCACATATTAGATGACCGGATCATCAATAGATGATGGCATCGTAAATAGCATGATTTAATATGTGACTGGATCATTAAATAGATGATGGCATCGTAAATAGTTAGAATCTAAAATGTGACTGGATCATCAAATAGGTGATGCCGTCATTAAATAGGTGATGCCATCGTCAACTGATTCTTGCGTCAATGTGTGATTTTATGGTCAATGTAAAAGTGTGATTGCATCATAAACTGATTCTATCGTCAATGTGTGATTTTATCGTCAACGTAAAAGTGTGATTGCATCATAAACTGATTCTATCGTCAACGTAAAAGTGTGATTGCATCATCAAAAAGATCGCATCACATATGTTGCGAAAGGATCGCATGTAGGCCCGATTAGCGCCAAATAGTCGACGGAATCAGTTTTTCGCTAGAATCAGCATTTTTGTCCCCATAGTGTTACCCACCTCCGCTTCGGTCGTCGGGGCAGCTGGGTCGGCTACGACCGGCCACCACCGGTGTGACCGCTGCAGGGGCTGCGGGATCCGTGACTGCCTGCATGGGCTCTCAATCTTCGTCGCTCTCACCGGCCGGCGGGGACGATTGCCTAACAGTGGCGAAAGTCACGACACGTGGAGGGGCAGAACGGGGTCGGTCAGATGACCGCTCGACTCGGGGGGATAGGAGGAGACTGTTACCGTCGGCCGGCTCTGCCTCTCGCTCGGGAGAGAAAGAGAACAGGGGCAGTGCCTTCGACTCTTCTTCCTCCTCGACTGCCCTTCCTTCCCGTCTTGTTCCTTCGTACGGGGAGACGAAAAGCGTGCCGCTGTCTTCATACCGGAAGTCCGGAGGGGAGGAGAATGATCCAGGGAGGCTTGTGCTTCGTCGAGAAAACCTCGGGGTCGGAACTGAGCTGTACCCTGATGCTAGTGGGGAAAGTGCCCCCTCAGAAGCAGGTCTCGGTCGACTAAACAGGGAACGCTGTGCCTCTGACCCACCTGTGGGGCCCAGACTACTTCCTGTAGGGCGAAAGGTTCGACCTGGGAAGGACGCAATGGGGCCACCGGGACTTTGGGAGCATGTTCGGGGAAACCTTACCGGAGTGGGAGCTGCCATGGGGCGCGATGATGAAGCTGCCGACGTAGCAGGAGGCATCGTTGTTGCCGTGGTCGTAGTCGAGTCGTGGTCGTAGTCGTAGACGTTGCCACTGCCAGCGGGGGGCGTGTTGGGCAGAAAGTAGGAGCCGCCGTGCCCGCGGGTGCAGGGACAGTCACGTAGCGTAGAGAGCCAGGGACGTCGTCCGGGGTCAGAACCCAACAGATCTTTTTCGCAAGGTTGTTGTACCTACTAATAGGTAGGTCTCTCTCACCCCTATAAGAGGTCCACTTGTGGAAAGCAGAGGGGTCGAGCCTATAATCCACCATCTGCTCAAGGGGCTGTATGGGGAGAAAAGGTTCCTCCTCAATATTGAGAAGGTCATGATCCTTTACTGCTTTCGCTAGGAGAGTGCAGAAATCCTTTTCTAAAGCCATGAGCACGACCTTAATAAAGTGGAAATAACAAGAATAATTCAAGTACTATCACGAGTTGTGTAGCGGTTGGAGTTAGTCAAGTTAGTCTGGAAAAATAAAGTAAAAGAGGTGAAAGAATACCACTTTACCTAGTGTGTTGCCTATTTACCTATCAGTAATTATGACTGGGGACTGGAAAAAGCGGTCAAAGAAAATAAAATTTCAGATATGTGGAAAAAGGCATTAGTTAACATTTTCTAAAAAAAGGTAAAGGGAAATAAATTGATATGTTGACGGCAGTTGAAGACGTAACAACTACAAGTTATGAAAGTTGATATAATAAATAAATGGAAAAATGAAGTAACGGAACTAAAAATAGAAATGTAAACTTGAGGTAAGTTTGACACAATATTAATGTTTTGGTCAGGTACGGTATTCATTCCGATAAGTGCTCCCGCTGCAGCCACACCCTTGAGACAGAACAGTCCCTAATAAACAGACCCTTGACCCTTTGGTTCGCCATCACACACACCAACCCAGGCCAACATCCCTTACCACAGCGCGACAAGGTTATAAAAGATCTGCCCCCGCCTCGCTTGACGATCCCGGAAAAACTCTGGGTCAAGCCTGATAGCTGGGGAGGTAAGGGTCAGCACGGATATACACTAGACGGAGCTATTTGCAGACGGAGCGCCCCAGACCAGAAGCTCCCCCACCTGGTATTCCTGACCCCCCAACCCGACGGGACATGGATATGCCTTGACCATACCAAACTGTCTATCCTCCCTCCTAAACAGGGATGGGGATTCATAGGAAAACATGGAACAGTACTGGTATACAATCAGATTCAGCCATCCATACCCACCATTGCGCCTCAGCCCCCCATCGCCGCTGCCAACCCAACCGACCCACTACCACATCAAGACCTCTGCGACGCCCACCCAATACGTAAAAGAGATCCCAAACACTGGCACCACCGCCTCGCCCTGAAGATCAAGAAACTACGTAAACTAACAGACAGGGTCCGCAATGAGGAAGAACAAAGAAGCAAACACGTGATCTCACAACACGCACTTTCTCTTCTGAACCAGGCAGTCCATATGGAATCCCACCTTAATGCACCGGCCGCCCTCCCATGGACACAAACATCTTCACTGTACAAGCACGGGCACATACCTTCCAATTCCCACGTCCTGCGCAAGTACCTCTCCAAATGTCCCGACCTACCGAAACCACCAACCTCATGGGTAACACGACCCCTCACAGGCCGCCTTGCCTCCCCGATATTAACCGGGACCCAACGCCAACTAGGCCTTGCATGCATAGCCGCCAACATAGATCCCACCCCACAGGGGCCGAAAGTCCTCCCCAATCCGAAACTCCCCATCACCGTCCCAGACCCCAAATCCCCACCATGGAGCACATACAACACCCAGATGCCCCCCTCAGCGGCACAGTGGGTCTTAGAAATGCTGCTCTTAACCGCAGCCATGGGTACCAAGATAATCATCCCCTCCCTGGATTCCTACCCGGGACAGACAAAGCCATGTCCACGCCACATCATGGAAACCATCCTGTTCCAAGGCCACGTATGCCTCATCCCATGCTGGTACACGCTGAAACGGCACGAGGTTATAGGACACATTCGACACAGAAAACCACACTCTATCCTTATCAACTGCCAACCAGTAGAGTGTAATATACTCCTCCGACATGATCGACGATACCACCCGGACAAGAGCTACTTTCCGCCATCAAGAGCACCGTGGCTGAACCCCCAACGGGTCCTCCTACCAATAATCCGCCACAACACACTCAAACAACTCCTAAACCACGCAAAGACCCCCCGCGCTTTACGTGGATCTATTTGGATATCGGAGCCCAAGATGGGGTTCTAGAACTGGAGGCTACTGACGCCCCAGAGGGGATCACGGACATACACCCCAACAAACAGGATCTTATAATCTCCCCCGTGAAATGGGCCGAAGTCGCGGCACGGTTACTCCAAATGGACGAAACGTATTTCAATGCGACTCGTCAACCCACCTCGGATAGCACAACCCCCACGCCCGTAGACTACGATGCAATTGAAAAGGAGAACAGTAAGATTCGGTCCGGCATCCTTTGTCACCACGGTCTAACAAACCTTGGGGACTGGATAAGCGGTAGACTCAATAATGCCCGCATGAGGTTAGAACAGCAATACCGACCAGGGGATCCAGACGAACCCATTCCTACTAAAACATCCCGACCCACCCGACCGAACTGGAGAACAAAGAGAACACTAGACATGCTCCAGGAACCCCGGCAGGATAATCACCCCGAGAGATTGAACGAGCCACGAGACAAACCCTCGAAATGGACGCCCCTCCAACGGGAAAAATTCGAGACCAGCGTCCAAGCAAGCATAGCAACCCAACAAGGCCCACAGGCGCTGATGATCAGAGCAGTCGCCGCAGCGCGCGCCGCTGCATCTGACACACACACACCACAACAAGGAGACCAAACATCACCCCTTCAACCCACAACCACACCACCTCAGCGCGACCAGCGACGCCGACCCACACAGATTCCCCCCACAAGACTGGTCTTTCAACAAACCCTCACGGAAATCCACGGATTCCTAACAAAAGGTGACCTACCACCAAACCCAATCCTTACGTGGAAACGATGGGAACAACTAGCCAGAACCCTGGACATCCAATCAGGGACTAGGGCAATCATGAGGCTATGGTCACATCGAGAAAAGGAAATCATACAACCACTAACCCGGGAGCAGGAAGAGGATCTTAAAGAAGCCACGAACACCATTGCCCGGGCACGGGATCAACTAAACCGCACCCATCAACGCAGTCAAATGGACGCGAGACTACGGGCAATGTCGGACCACTCCACCCAGAATGCTGAATGGGATGCAGACCGGTGCCTATTATACCGCAAAGCAAGACAAGCCAAACCTCGCCTCCACCCCAGTCACCAGGACACTACTGCCCATTACGCCGAACTATTCAGGGCGCGTCTCCACACCCCCAGGGAGGCTCACCAAAACTGCTGGTGGCCGTCCAAGGACCTCAGGCTGCAATACTGACCCCCAACGCATCGGAGCAACATAGTCGACAGGATATTCTGCTAGGTGCGCTCGACGCCCCTACCTCCCAAGAAACCCCTATGCCCCACCATCAAATCCCCACACCAGCCGAGGACCCATACCCTCTCAACGTCCCCGTTTTCACGGAACAGGACCTCACCCAGGCCTGGGGAACGAGCATAAGGGATTCCTGGGATGAGCACCTACGCCACATTGACCAGCCCCAGTGGACCAATGCGATCATCGAATACACAACACAACAGTCACCGACGCGGGAATGGACCCCCAAATCCTCCACAACCTAACATACCACCACCGCCACTGGGACCAGTACGGTACAGCCCGAGTACCCAAACCACGACCACCAAGGAGAACATGGTCCCTGTACCCAGCACCCGACCCGATGTGCATAGTCCATATCCTCCGGGAACTGGGTGGCGGGACAGAAGGGACAAACGCCTACCTCTGTACACGAATATGGCAGAGAACGCCCAGAGACCCCAGGACCGTGTTTCAAATACTCCCCACCGGTGCGGTAGCACTTCTATTGCACAAACTCCCCCGGAATCTTAGGGACAAACACCATATCGACACCCTAATTCCCAAGGTCCAGGCAGACCCACCGACACGGGATCACCCAGGAACCATACGGGATGCCATAGACAGGAGTACCACGGCGATAATACACGTAGATGGGTCTAGCTTCCCAAACTTGGGCAATGCGGGAGGGTTCGGGGCCATCCTGATTCACCAAGAAGCCATTATCGCCATATATGGATCCCATGCCAACCCGACCACCAGCGCACATCAAGAAGTCGGAGGGATGGCTATGGCCCTTCATTTTGATGATGCCATCACCTATTTGATGATGCCATCATGTATTTGATGATGCCATCATTAAATAGATGATGTCATCGTCAAATGGATGATGCCATCATCAAATAGATGATGCCATCATCTATTGATGATGCCATCATCTATTGATGATGCCATCATCTATTGATGATCCTATCAGCTATATTTCCAGGCTTTGCAAGCAAAGTGTTTTTATTTAGTAATTACTTACCTTGAAAACTCAACAAACGCTTATATAATACTCCTTGCCCTTCTTGAGTACTTTCTCCCAACTCGCTCCTGTAAGCCTTGGACAGCCCACCCTCCCCTCCCTCTGGAAGTATTATAGTAATTACTTACATTGAAAACTCAACAAACGCTTATATAATACTCCTTGCCCTTCTTGAGTACTTTCTCCCAACTCGCTCCTGTAAGCCTTGGACAGCCCACCCTCCCCTCCCTCTGGAAGTATTCTACAATAACGACGCGCATGGCCTTCTTTTTTTCCTTCTTGTCCACTCGCCAGTACCCCAAGAGGTCATTCACGCTGAGGTGTTCAACAAAAACTTTATTCTTGGCTTTTGCCTTGCCATCCCAAACTTTCTTCAAGCGTTCCAGGTCCACCTGGCTGTCGGTTTGCACCAACGCGAACTTAGTACCGCTTTTGATTGCCTGGCTGACACGCATGTTGACTACCTCGACCAACACCGTCCACCAGGGCAGCTCAACTCCTTCGTAAGTAGAGTCTGGTATTGCGAGTACCTGCCAACAAGGCAGCAAGGCAAAGTTACGACAGAACAGAATATTGTTGCCGAACAGAACAAGGATGAGATACCTTGACCTTGAAGCCAATTTTGCATGGATCATTATTTGCCAAGGTGCCGGCCGTCAAAACGTACAAATATTCCGACCGAGCCAGCTTCTGAACCTTCCACTCTCGGCTCACAGTTGCTGGCGGCTGCTTGAGATGAAACGGGCCTCGATACCACTCCTCCACGGATGCAGGCTGTGACTGTGGCTTGCCTTTGTACGGTTTGCCACAGCTACTGCAGAATCGACTAGCTGGTGCAACCGGCTGTTTGCAGTAGCCATAGGCATCGTCCCCCGGGGCAAGCGAAGATCTTTTCTGTTGCACTTTACCAGAACGCTGCATTCAAAAACACACATGGTATCTACGTCAACACCGCAGTGGCACAAGGCAATTTATGCAATCACTTGTTAGTACTATAGCTAGTGATGCAATGAGCAAATTATGTGATGCAATCAGCAATATGTGATGCCATCAGCAATATGTGATGCCACCAGCAATATGTGATGCCATCAGCAATATGTGATGCCATGAGCAATATGTGATGCCATGAGCAATATGTGATGCCATCATCAGCAATATGTGATGCCATCAGTAATATGTGATGCTATCAGTAATATGTGATGCCATCAGCAATATGTGATGCCGTCAGCAATATGTGATGCCATGAGCAATATATGATGCCATGATCAATATGTGATGCAATCAGCAATATGTGATAGAGAGAGAGAGGCCTTCGCTTCCTTATATATATTCTCTTATTAGTTGCTCCCGAAACTGTTGTTCCCTTTGTCTCTCGTGGTTTGCATAAAGCCACATCTCTCGTTCTAACTCTGTTTGATGTGCAACTGCCTGTCACAGTGGGAGAGAGAGAGAGCGCGAGATCGAGAGAGCGAGTGAGAAAGATGGAGAGAGAAAGAGAGAGAGAGAGAGAGAGACCGAGAGAGAGAGAGAGAGAGAGAGAGAGAGAGAAAGAGAAAGAGAAAGAGAGAGAGGGAGGGAGAGACTTGATCGGTTCCTTTCCGAGCTTTTCCCTTCAGTGCGGCTTGGTGCTGGCGCTGCCCAGTAGTGACGTCGTCCTGTACTGCTGCCCAGACCTGCAGGTTCCGATTTGGGGGCGGTCTGCAACTACAATAATATTCAAACATGTGTGCAGTGAACACGTCTATTTTTGGTTGCATACAGGTTGAGAGATGTTGAGAGATGTTGAGAGATGTTGAGAGATGTTGAGAGATGTTGAGAGATGTCAAGAGATGTCGAAAACGATGTGGAGACATGTCGAGAGATGTCGAGAGAGATGTTGAGAGATGTTGAGAGATGTCGAGAGATGTCAAGAGAGATGCCGAGACATGTCGAGAGATGTCGAGAGAGATGTTGAGATATGTCGAGAGATGTCGAGAGACGTTGAGAGATGTCGCGAGATGTCGAGAGAGATGTTAAGAGATGTTGAGAGATGTTGAGAGAGATGTTGAGAGAGATGTTGAGAGAGATGTTGAGAGAGATGTTGAGAGAGATGTTGAGAGAGATGTTGAGAGAGATGTTGAGAGATGTTGAGAGAGAGAGAGGTATTACCTTTTTGTCCTTGCTTGTAGTGGGACATAATGTGATGCAATCAATGCAAAGACTTTTTGAACTGACACTAAAATGGTCAAAAATGAAGCCGGAACTTTGCAATTCATGTACGAAAACGTCCTTTGCCTTTCTCTTCCGTATCATGTTTCAAGTTTTTGACCGTTACATGTTTATTGATGATTGCATCATCTATTGACGATGCGATCGTAAAAGCACGTCATCTATATAGTTAATATTGTGATGGCATCAGCTATATCCGATTGCATCAGCTATATGAGATTGCATCAAATATATGAAATGCAATCATCTATTGATGATTGCATCATCTATTGACGATGCGATCGTAAAAGCACGTCATCTGTATACTTGTGTGATTGCATCAGCTATATCCGATTGTATCACCTATATGAGATGCAATCATTTATTGATGATTGCATCATAAATTGACGATGCGATCGTAAAAGCACGTCATCTACATACTTATGTGATTGCATCAGCTATATCCGATTGCATCAGCTATATGAGATGCAATCATCTATTGATGATTGCATCATCTATTGATGATTGCACCATCTATTATTGACGTAATCGTAAATAACATACTTATGTGATTCCATCAGCTATAGCTGTGATGCAATTGATGATGGCATCATCTATTGATGATGGCATCATCTATGGATGACTCGATCGTGAATAACATACTTATGTGATTCCGTCAGCTATAGCTGATGCAATCATCTATTAATGATGGCATCATCTATTGATGATGGCATCGTCTATTGATGACGCGATCGTAAATAGCATACATTGTGATTCCGTCAGCTATAGCTGATGCAATCATATATTGATGATGGCATCATCTATTGATGATGGCATCATCTATTGATGATGGCATCATCTATTGATGGTGGCATCATCTATGGATGACTCGATCGTAAATAACATACTCATATGATTCCGTCAGCTATAGCTGATGCAATCATCATATTGATGATGGCATCATCTATTGATGATGGCATCATTTATTGATGATGGCGTCATCTATGGATGACGCGATCGTAAATAACATACTTATGTGATTCCGTCGGCTATAGCTGATGCAATCATCAAATTGATGATGGCATCATCTATTGATGATGCGATCGTAATCACCAGTTTGACGATAGAATCAGCTATATGCGAAGCCATCATCAATTTGATGATGGCATCATCAATAGACGACGCGATCATGAAGATACCACCACTTCGTAAAATACTATCTTGTGTGCTTGCATCAGCTATAGCTGATGCTATCATCTATTGATGATACCATCATGTATTTGATTATGCCACGTAGATGATTGCATCGTCTATAGATGATGGCATCGTCTATAGATGATGGCATCGTCAATTTATGATGCGATCATCAATAGATGATGGCATCATCTATAGAAGTGCGTGACGTAAGATACCATCTTGTGTGATTGCATCAGCTGTAACTAATGCTGTCATCTATTGATGATGCTATCATATATTCGATGATCACGTAGATGATTGCATCGTCAATAGATGATGGCAGCGTCTATAGATGATGGCATCGTCAATTTGATGATGCGATCATCAGTAGATGATGGCATCATCTACGGACTGGACTTGTAAAAAATTATGCTGCTCACGTAGATGATGGCATCGTAAATGTGATTCAATCATCAAATTTACGCTACTTAGCGCAAGTTTGATGATGGCATCATCAAATTTGCGAAGGAATCACATAGATGATGCGTTTTGTCCCCATAGTGTAACCCGTCTGGGGGCAATGCGGCAACCAGTACAACCTCTAGTAGTGGCGAACCGTGCTCGTCGAGTAGCTCCGAGCCGTCACGTACCCGTAACGGTATGCGTTTTAGTGGCAGCACCGTCCTCATGATGGTTGCGCCAGTGGAGTCTGTTACCGAACGGTACCAAATGCGTATGCGAGAGATCAAGAAGCTCAAGTTCGATCACGTATCATTAGGATACACTTTGCGTCTGTTTCTTTCCAACCTCTCTCTTTTTATGACACAGTCTGAGGCCGAGATCTTCCTCAACGCGTGGTCGGCAAGGATTTCTTCCACGGACTCATACGTGAAGTCTCTGCAGCTCTTGCCATGGGTCTGGTTGGACTACCGAGTAGACTCACGATGGAAAATCGACATAGTCTACGACGTAACCAAACCTTTCGGCCCGAGCTACAGGAACGACATGAAGAGAGGTTCGAAAGAAAACTTAGCTACTTTTATCACGCGACTGCAGAAGCTCTGCAGGCAGCTGCAGAACGAAGGCCTCGTGGCGAGGAAGCCCATAAGTATGAGGTAGCCCGGCGATGTGTCTCCCCTATGGAGATACAACACATAGAGTCTTTGCAGATAGAAAGAAAGAAGCGAGGTATTCCGCCGACACGTACGTTGGAAGAGCTGAGGTACCTTATCCTCAAGGCTAATCCACGTACCTTGACGGATTGGGACCCCAAGATGATCCTGACGGCACCGGATTCCGACTACGGCCGACGCCCTCCTCGTAAGGAGAGGGCCAAGGAGAGCACAAGGAAACCAAGGACCAAGTGGCCCCGCGATATCCCCTCGGGTAGTCAACTGCAAGTCGTGGCGAAGCAAGCGCCGGCGTCCCATCAGCAGAATAAGCCGAAGTCTGGCCTGGGACCGGACCAACGCAAGGGCTATGCGCCTTCGTCTGGCGGGCGTACAACCAAGACTGCACGCTTTTCTGGGGCCAACGCGATCAAGATCGCCAAGCCGTCTCAGTGGACGAAGGACCGCGCCAAGGAGAACCGCGCGCAGCACACCAAGAGCTCCGAGCCCTGCGCCTACTGCAAACACTTCGGCAAGGTCGACAAACCTAATCACGCTCTCGAAGTCTGTAGGACACGCACGCGCGATCTGGAAAAGGGGCTCAACTCGCATTGGTGCCCCCCGCGGGCCGTGAAGCAACGCTCCGGCCCCGGACAGAAGGATCGTCGCGGCAAGGACCGCAAGGAACGCAAGGACGCCCCTCTGTCGGCGGTGATGGCCGCTCAAGCCACGGTCGACGACCCTGACCAGGTAAGCACCCGAAATATATTAGACGATGGGACTGACACGGCTCTCGAATGCCGCTATGTCGCTCCCGTACGACCGCGTAAGGCAAATGTCCTCCAAGGACGGGTCCTGGCTATTGCCGGACTGGATCAGACCGCCGATAAGGCTATTGACATCTTTGTCATCGTTGACACAGGGTGTAATACCTTGGGGCTGATCCACCCACGCTTGTCCACCAAGATGGGCCTGATTGAGATGGACTTGCCCAGCCTGACAGCCCGCACGGCTCAAGGAATCATAACGATGGTTAGAGGTATACGTCTTTACATCCAAGTCCTCTCCACAAGGGGCTGGGACGAAATCTATCTCTACACCTCTCAGCATGTTCCCCCGGGAGCGGATATTTTGCTTGGTACTGCCCTTATCATGCAGACCAACATATCAACGGATGCACTCTTCACCCGCATGGCAGCTGGCCAACAGTGGCCGGCCGTGCCGACACGGGCGGAGAACGAACAAATCCTCCTGGATGAGTTTGAGATCCTGACCCCGCCCCGACAGCCCAGCGAGACTGTAAATCAAGTTTTACGAAGCAGGACTATTCTAAGAGATGGTCCTTGCCAACAGATGGTCACGTTGATGGACCTCCCTTCGGATGATAACGAGGAGGAAGCCCAACAGCAAGACCTTAAGGAATGTCCCTTTAGTCTCCTCCCTTTGGTGGCGATCACCACTGATGGGAGTGATGATGAGGAGGAACAGGAAGAGAAAGAAGAGAAAGAAGAGAAAGAGGAGAAGGCAGACGAAACGGAAGAGCAGGAGGATAGTATAGAACGTACGACTGCCCCATCGCGACAGACACGATCGCGGACCACAGCGGCCAGACTGGACCGTACACCGGTCTCGGCATTTCCGATCACGGGATCACCGGGCCAACGTACGGTAAGCTTTCCCATGACATCTGGATGGACAGTCAGGTTTGTCAAGCCTGCGGTCAGCGCCTTGGAGTTTTTGTCTGCCCTCGTGTTGTTAGCTCTCGACCCAGCCCCAAAGTTTGTTTCGTATGTTGAGCTGTCCTGTATATACGTCGTCCACCATCTTGCAAAGACGTGTGAGGTGTGGTCGCTTGGACCCCCCTTTTTGCAGGTCTATGACTGCGTTAGCTGAGTCGAACACAGTGAGGACTGTATTACGATTCTGAAGGATGGATCTGAAATGGAGAGGTATCACAGTCGCAGCCCAGAGCTCTCGTTCCGTCGACGAAGTACCGATCAATTCAGATGGTAGAGGGATTGTTACGTCTTCTTCAAGTACATGGCCCCCAACCGCGAACTCGCCCGCATCCACCCTCAACTCGACGTCCTGTCGAGGTTTAAATATTCAACGTCTGCAATTGGCCGGATCCCTCAGGATGTGAAGCCAGTACTGCAGTTCTTGGCTCAGTTCTGACCCGCTCTGTGTAGTGACACTTCTCCTCTCGATTCTGTTGGCTGCGTTGACAGTCGCCATCATTTCCCGAGTCATCAGCTGTGCGTTGGAGAGCGCCAGCTTGAGACTGATCAACGAAGATGCAGTTGAGTGCAGTTGCTGGACCGAAGCCCCTTGTGCGGTATGCACGTCCGCCAGGAGCTGGAGGATAGACTTGAGTAGTCTTTCCCTCTTGTCGTTCGGCACTCCCATCCACAAGTCCTTGCTGTTGATGACGTATCCCAAGTATTGTACCTCGTCCGAAGGTTCCCACTGCGTCTTCTCGGAAGTGGGAAGACCAAGGTAGGCAAACAGCGTCTTGATGAACGTAGGTATGCCATCGTCTGTGCGTAGGAGTTTGACAGCGAATAGGAAGTCGTCTGCATATTGCATGGATGGCAAGTTCAAGGTCCTTATAGCTTCACGACAACCCTTATGATCTTCCCAAACCAAAACGGCGCAGAACAGAACCCATAATATAGTAGCGTCTTGTTCTGATAGGTTTTGCTCCTGTGTCTGAAGGCAGAGTATGGTGTACTTTTCCTAGCAAGCGGAATGGAGTAAAACGCGCGTTGGAGATCCACCACGAACATCTTTGTGCCGCTGTCTCCGTCGAGTACCATCTGAATGTCCTTTTCTAGCGTCTCCATCGTGAAAGGAGCCTTGGCTTGGAAGGAATTACTGAATCGTTTGTCAGTGCACGGCTTCGTCGTCTTGATTCCCGCTGGGTCAGCCAGCACTTGGAGAGGCTCGATCATTATGCATTCCTCCCTCTTCACTTCTACCGCGTCTCCACGGGTAAGCATGTCGTCAATTTGGTCGTTGACGAATGCAATGTTCTCGAAGTAACTTGGGTGGTTCATAAAATCGGTCGCTGGAGGCTCACGCTCAAATCTGAGTTCTACACCATATGCGAGCCATGATAGCACCACTGCGTCCGCCCCTATTGCCTTCCAGAACCCAAGCCTTGCCTTGACTGCATGTGCCGGGTCCTTTGAGTCTGCCCACGGGTTGCCTCTATTGTATGTCTCACCCATCGTCAAGATCTTCTGCTTGACCTCCTCTAACGAGCCCGAGCTATACTGTTCGACAGCTACTTGTGGTGTTGTCAGAAGCCAGGTTACGTATGATACCTCCTCCGCTGGCGTCGGCACGGTCTGCCTTGATGGGCAAAAATATGCCAGATGACCAATCTTCTTGCACCATACACACACCATGTCCTGACAATAGTCTTTAAGTACTTTGGACTTCGGTGCCTTGTGAGGGAGGAAGTCAGAAATCTTTCCTTGCAAGAGGTCCCGTTGCTGTCTGTCATATCACAGCAAGATCGCGAATCAGTACTATTAATAAATCACGCGATGAAGTATGAAAATAGAAGCGTTTGCCGGACATAATAGTATTAATTCCATCGGGGCGTGATGCCGTGTGACAAGTACCATCTTTAAGGAAATCTAGTAAATTGCAGGGGCGTGTTGCCGAACCAAATTTGAAAAAAAAATGAAATAAATAAAATCTATTTAATGACATAACAAAACGAGCCTAAGTCAGTGACAGCGTGATGCAAGTCATGCGCGTGTTGCGCTGTGTAGGGCCGGTCATGCGCGTGAAGCGTCGTCTGACAATTTTACTTTCGATTGGCTGTAACAGCTCAGTTGCTAGAACGCTGTGGGCGCAGGCTCGGATTCAAAGTCCAGCAGTGCTCGGCGGTGTGGCCGCGTTTGTTGCAGTGAGTGCAAATGACGGCTGTACGTGCGGGCTGTGCGGTGTATGCGGTCTGCATGGCAGGCGCAAGCGTGATGATGCCTTGTGTAGGTTGGGCCACGTACTGGATTTGCGGCCCTGGTGCTGCTCCTTGCTGCGGAGGCATGAAACCGGGGACACTTTGCCACGCCAGTGGTTGCTGCTGCTGGCCATGCTGCTGCTGGTTCTGCCCTTGTGCAGAGTTCGCGCCGTGCGAACCCTGAGGGCAGCTTCTCGCCCAGTGCTGGTTGGATCCGCAGATATGGCATGCCCCACGGTTCTGACGTCCACCACGTATACGCGGGTCGGTCGCCCTCGAGTTGGTCGTAGTAGAGCAAATCGGCTCCAGATACGGGGCCACTTCGTCCGCAATCACCAGCTTTTTACCCACCAGTAGCATCTTGGCCTCGGCATCTTCCACCTGTGTTGGGTTTGGGCCACCCATATCCATAGCCAGCGCGTTCGCCATAGAGATAGCGTCCGCCAACTTCTCGTTGTTTCGCACATATGCGTTGCTCTCCAGAATCTGCAAAATGATCTTCGCCACGACGAAGTAACGGCGGTGTGATGGCTTGTCGATCAGCTTCGAGTCGCGCTGGCTCGATTCCTGCTTGGTAGCTTGGATCATCCCCTGCACCTTGTCAGTCAGCCACCAGTGACCGCCCGCGTCTCCTCCCTAAGTGCGTTGCGCAGCATATCTCCAATGCTTGCCATCGTACTTGCGTCCATCCCAGTGGAGTGGTGGCCGCTGGTGTCGGTGCGATCGCGAGGTGGAATAGTGGCAACCGTCGTCGTAGTAGTCGTCGTACCTTGCCCTATCACGGTCTGCTGCTGGTGTAGCGATGGTGCTCCAAATAGGTTGACAGGGTTGAGTGGTGAAGCAGATGCAGATGGGAGGGTGTTACCAGTGCTATCGCCTGCTCCAGCACCGCTCGAGCCAGTCGCAGGAAGCCCAGTGGCCGGCAGACTAGTACTCGATGTAGCAGCAAAAGTAGTTGAAGTAGCCACGTTTCCCCCACCGAATGCAGGGCCACTTCCGTTGTTGCCGCTGCTGCTGCTGGCTGCGCTTGTCTTGTTGTCGTCATCACCCTGTTGATCTCTGCGCTTCCTAGTAGGCCTTGGGGTCCTTTGTCCAGCTGCAGCTGACATCTCGATTTCCCAAATTCAAAAAACAACAGGAAAATTTGCTCTAAGCACTTTTGTGCTAGAGCGAAAAATCAAATCTGAGGGTGAAGGGGTTGTCTTTGTAATGTTCAAAATTTTGGAGCGGGAACAATAGTTCCCGCTTAATTATTACAGTAATTAACACTGTAGCGTTCACTTTTCAGTCTCCCTTACGGCCCACCCACTGATATTTGTGAAATGACGCTTTTTGTTTGGATGTGTGGGCGGTCGAAAATTGCTTTTTTTTCTTCCTCAAAGGACACAATCAAACCCTCTTGGCTATCCCCCCTAACTGAATGAAGCACTAAACACTCGGCCTTCATCTCCCGTGACAGTGGGGTGACGGATGAAGGCGAAAGGAGAACAGGATGGCAACGCCTCCAAGAACCACCAAGGTCGGCAGCAGCCTGTGGGGACGACATTGCAAGCATTGTCCTTGCCTGCAATGCACAACAAAAATTCAACACAATGAATTAAAATCAAAGCAAAACACTCAAAGAAAACAAATGCCACAAGAAAAACATACCCTGGCTTCATATCTTGCTTTGGCTTCTTGTCGGTCTTTCCAAGTGCGGTGTGTCCTTTTGACCATGGCTGGTCTGAAGGAGAAAAACAGAGGGGGAAAACAAAGGGGGGGGGGGGAGGGGAATTGAAAGAAAAGCTTCGGCAAAAGCAAATGACAAGGTCATGAAGCACATATTTTAAACAAGACAAACAGAAAAAAAAGCAACATAACAGACGCCAAGACTTTGCCACACCCAAAATTGGTCACTTTTGGTCCCGCCCTAAAGTCCATGCCAACTGGCTGGCAACAGAAACTGCTCCGGGTAAAAAATCCCGCAAAACACGACGAAATTGAAAAAAGTCATTTGACTTTTTACCTTGGGGCTGCCAACCTTTTCTTGAGGGCGGGTTGGTTGGCTGCGAAGCAACCCCAAATTCAATCTCAAGAAGTTGAGAGCAAGTCGAGAGTCGACAGTATGTCCCAAATACCATCGATATCTGCGGACACAGCGCAGCAAAATGTGACAGAAGCAGCGCAGCAAGCTGTGGCACCAGCAGCGCAGCTTCAGCAAGATGTCGCAACATCAGCTCCAGGTTTCTTTGTTTCTTTTCAAACTCATTTTCTTTCGTCGTGTTTGTTGTTGTTGTTGTAGTACCAGACGCTGCCGCGTATCGTTCCGAGCAAACCGTGGCAAATGAACAGCAATGCATTGGATCAGGCGTTCCGTCGTCGGGCAGCAGAGGACTGCATTCAACAGGAACTACCTGTGCTCAATCTGAAGAATACTTTTTTTCCTGGTGGGTTCCAGAAGATTAAGTCCAAGGGACAAGACCGTATTGTACACCAGATGGAGGAGCTCTGTGGAATCGTGTCACCCTTTTTCAACCTCAACGTGAAGAACCAAAGCGCTGCTGAAGTCAAACTGGATGTCAACAATTTTCCCTTGTGTCTATCACTATCTCTATCTCTCTACCATCTATCTATCTATCTATCTATCTATCTATCTATCTATCTATCTATCTATCTATCTATCTATCTATTATCTATTATCTATTATCTATCTATCTATCTATCTATCTATCTATCTATCTATCTATCTATCTATCTATCTATCTATCTATCTAGACGACTCAACGGTTGAATTGATGTAACGTCTAAACTACTTACTATCTTCCCTTAAAGTTATATATATTCTGACTCCCCGCATCAAGATCTATCAGAATCTGCAAAGAAAACAAATTTCTGACGGAAAGCTTTTGAGAACGGGTTTATTTCAATGTCACTAATAGCCCACTTTTATTAATGGCCCACTTTTTATTAATGTCCCACCTCTATCTATCTATATATCTATCTATCTATCTATCTATCTATCTATCTATCTATCTATCTATCTATCTATCTATCTATCTATCTGTCTGTCTGTCTGTCTATCTATCTATCTATCTACCTATCCATCTATCCAACTTTCTTTTTTCTCTTTGCATTTTGAAATGTAGCTGCAACCCTGGCGACGAGAAATTTTTTCGCCCTGACCGCCCAGGGGAGGGGGGTGAAGTCAAGCGCCGCCTTTGGGAACTCTGCGACGAAGGCGCGGAGATAAGGGACGGCGAGGCAGGGAAAGATCGACTGGACTTTTTCCAGACATGCTACCTGAATGGGAGAAAAATGGATCCGGGCACATGGTTTTATTTCATTAGGTCTCCAGCGAAGGAGGGAAGTGTGGAGGGAGTGTGGCAGAGTTGCTCAAACGTTCAGACACTACCTTGGGCCTGGCGAAGCTGTTGCAAATCGTTAGACGGATTTCGCAAGGTAGGCCGTTGGTTCATTTTATTTTCTCGTATAGGCGTAACTCGTTGCGCTCGAACTCATGTGTCCTCCGCGTAACTCGTTGCTCTCGAGAGTGGGTGCACGATGTTGTTCCAGAAGAGTTTCAACGGCTTTTGGACAGCGACGAGGATGCTGTGTTACCTTTTACTGAGAAAGAAGAACGATGTCGTGAGTTGGTGGTCACCGAGCTTGGAAAGCTGTTGGCTAAATCTGATGCTCAGCTGCAGCCAGTGCGTGGGAAGGGGGATCAACAGCGAGAGCCTGAGCCAGCTGCCAATGCGCTGAACAGCGTCGATTTGCAACATTACACGGAGGTGAAAACGGAGCTCGTCAAAGCGAAGAGCACTATCGATGAGTTGAGCTTGGAGGTGGACAAGCTCCGCTCGGAGGAAGATGAGCTCAAGCGACAACGCGCGCTCAAACTGCAAGCAGAAACCAAGCTTAATGCTTCGCAAAAGAAGGTAGCAGAGCTTGAGACTGCCATGCAGGAGGCCTCAGAGGATTTTAAATCCAAAATGGCGAAGATGAAGGAAGATCTGTCTGCCACCAAGACAGCCAAGGACAATAACTACCGGGTCTTGCGTCTTTTCATTAATTCTATTTACTACGCATGAAAACTTGTTTTTAGCCAGCGAACGAAACAAGAAAGAAAACGCCAAGTTGCGTAAGGTCTTGTAACGTTTTTTGCTGGGCCCATACTGACCCATGTATGTGTGAGGTTGCAGGAACTGGCTCAATTCAAGAAAGGTCACAGCGAACTGGAAGATTGCAAGGGCAAACTGGAACAGAGCAACGCTGACCTTGAGGCTAGTGCCAAGTCACTTACCGCCGCATTGGACAAGGCGAACGAGGAGAAGGAGTCTTACAAGTTGAAATATGCCGCGATGAAGAAAGAGCTCCAATCCGCTCAGGCTGAGTTGGAAGCTCTCCGAATCAGAGGTCCCCCCCCCCCCCCCCCCGCCTTTTGCCAACGTTCATGTTTCCTTTATTTTGTGAGGAGGTGACCATGGTCACTCGCACCATAAGAAAGAGAGAGATGCTTCCCAGTCACGATCATCATCCCGCCACCAGTGAAGGGAAAGCGCAAAAGCCATCACAAACCGTGGTCAAAACAAGAACGTCGATCGTGTGAATCAACTGACGGAGAGTCTGACGACTACAGAAAGAAAAACACACCGCAGCGGCTAAAGAAATGTCGCCATCATTGATCGGTGGCGTAATCATGACATGAACGTGAAGCTTTAGGCAATCTATTTTTCAAATACTGTTGTTTTTATTATCAATAATATTTTCAAAATTCAGAATGGAAATAGTTTATTTTACGGAAACACTTTTAATAATTGAACTGACTTAGTGTAGTCTGAGTGTCACGGTGGCAGTGACTAGTGTAAAACAGTGTCACTTTTTTATCAATTTTAATTTCAATATGAATTTAATAAATTAATATTATTAAAATTCAAAATTATTCTTATTTTGATTTGAAAGTAACAAAAATCATATGTATTTCAATTCAACTTTCAAGTCATATATTAATAGTTATGACTTTCTCTTCAAGTTGCCACACACTGACTAACTTGAAAATTTTCAAGTTTCAGTTGAATTTAAATTTGAATTTCATTAATTTAATAAAATAAATATAATTACATTTAGTTCGATGTAAACCAGCGCAACAATCAAGTGAGAACAAGCCGCTCATGATGAGTGGCACTGTCACAGTGGCAAGTGTAAAACAAGGTCACTCAACTTCACGTCTAAGCTTTCACACCGGTTTTATGCTTCAAAAACATTATTAATATGATAAAAAAAGCTAGCATTAATATTATTTCATGCATAGTTCAAGTAGTCGGTGAGTATGTATAGCTAGTACAAGTGAGTGGGAAGTAGTCACTGCCACCAGTGATCAACTTGAAAATTTTCAAGTCACATTTGAATTTGAATTTGAATTTGAAGCAATATTATTAGCATTCGATAAATTAAATATAATTCCGTTGATTTTGATGTAAAACAACATAAAAACAAAACAAAAACCAAGCTCAGGTAAGCCAAAACCATTATTTAGCCAAGAAATTTCCAACGGTCGAAAAACAGTTGTAACGGCTAGAAATTCAATTTTTTAAACTTTTTTGTTTGAAATAGTTAAAATACATTAAAATCTTTCATTTTCATGCTTCTTCCATCAATTTTCAAAACCCTCAGACTTAGCTTGCAAGTTAGCATCCACTTTATCCTGTCTTAGCTAATACCAGTTCAAAATATGTATATGACTATCGTACAAGCCTGTAGAAAATACTAACTTGTTGGGTGGTATATGAAGTGGGAAAGGAGATAGAGTCCGTCGGGAGTCTAAAAGCAAAAACCACTTGAGAGTCTACTTCGATCTCATCTTGAAGACGTGAAAATCGTATGTCTTACGTTGTAAGGTTTTTGTAAACGTTTGAGCTGTTCGGGAATTATCGAGCCCTTGTTCCTGGAGTTGGAGCTGGGCTTGAACTGAATATCGCGGTGAACGACCTGATCATTCTCACTGTCGAGTGTCATCTTCTTCCAGCAGTTGAGAGGCTTGGTCCACTGGAGATTCGTCGGGCCTTCCGTGACAGTGCCGTCCGGGTGCGTAATCAGCTCCACGTAGACTGGGCGATACAGCATGTTCGACAGCGAAGTGATGCCGAGCTGGTGGACGCGGAAGTCGTCGCGATCGTCCGTGGGATCTTCGTCCATGATCATCCCTAACTTGAGCAAGCAATCGTCGATGAAGGCTATCACCTCACCAACGACATAGTCCTTCTGGTCGTCATTGTGTTCCTGATCCTGGACCGGGTCGATGGCCTGAGCCAGATCGGTTGGGGCCGTGTAGGGACTGATGTGTGCAATGTCAATTTTGCGGAGGACTTTGTTGGTGTGCTCGTGCCGGAGGCGAAAGGTGTTACTGGAAGGCTTTTCCAATATAATGTACGGGCCGTCGTGTTGAAGAACAGAGGAGGCGGGAATACCTTTAGTTGATTGCTTGGGACGATAGACGGTGGCTCGGTCACCCACCTTCCAATCGGGTAGCTTGCGTCGCCGTTGCTTGTTCTTCTGTTCGTTGGCAGCCTTGCGCGTGAAGGAAGCGTATTCCTTGATATACGCCGTGACAGCAATCCGAGCTAAGCGGAGAGTGTCGAGTTGGTCCGATGTCTGGACGGTCGTCGAGCCAGATTTAGTCATTGCGGCGGTTGATCGAGCCGCGTGTTCAGAGATGATGTCGGGAGAATCGAAGATATTGATAGATGTACGTGGCTGGCGAGCCATCATACCTTCAAAAGCGGATACGCCGGTGGCGGTGGAGACGTAAGTGTTCTGCGAGAACGACAGGGCTGGCATGGCCTTGGGCCAAGTCTTCTTGTCTTTGTCTGCGAGTGCCTGGATAGCGCGGCGGAGGCTTTGATGCTTGCGTTCTACCATGCCTAACTGATGGTGAGAGTATGGCGCAGTGGTGAGCCATTCGATTCCAGCTATGCTGCAGAAGGCTTTGGCAAGATTAGAAAGATCCATGATCGTCAGACAGAATGGCCTCGGGAAAACCAAAAAGGCAAACCCATCGGGCGAGAATGGTCTCTACGGTCTCCTCAGCAGTGGTGGAAACGACTGGAATGAACAGTAGGTAACCTGCGAATAGATCGACTATAGTTAACACATACTGCTCGAGTACGCCTTCTATGCCTACATGAACATGATCTATGCCTATAGCTTGACCTGGATGGTTCCAGACTAACGAGTTATAGCGGCGATGATTGAGTGTGAGGCGGGCGTGTGAGAGTCGACAAAAGTGGCAATCCTTAAGGATAGCCGCAATGTCGGCGTGCATCCTGTCTTTCCCATCGGGTCCGAACCATATGTCGCTGATGGATATATGGGGCAAGGGTGGGGACCTTGCGTGATTCTGGATCAAATGAGCATGGGAGACAAGCTTGCGTATGAGGGGATTCGGAACATATATGCGGCGGGAGCGGTCGGGCATAATATGTACCGCTAGCCCTCCCTTGAAAAAGAGAAGAGTATTACCCTGGCCGATAGATGTAGATCCGTCCCAAAGCGGTTGCAAAATGGGATCTTCTTTCTGCGCTGACTGGATATCCGCGCGCGTGACGCGCGGAGCATGTGATGTAGCATACCTATTGAGCAGGCGTGGCGATCCAATCCAAAGTTATGAACAAGCCACACAAGGTTGTCTTCGAGAAAGACGATCTTGTGGCATGCTAAAACTGTTTCGCGGGAGATGGTCTTACCGTCGGGTATGAGGTGTACCATGTCCTGAGGAACGAGTACAGCAAAAGGCTTGTTGAGAGCAAAAAGTTGACGAGCTACGTCTGGAGCACGCTCCGCGGGCGGAATGACTATGGCATAGTCCCATGGGGCTGAAAGGTCTTGATCGTTGGTGCACCGCGCAAAATCCGACAGTCGTGCTTCTTAAAACGCGTGTCTAATTGCGGATGACTACCGTCTATCGCGAGCCAAAAGGAGCGTCCACTGGACTGCAACATAGTAGCCGGGATTGTGTCCAGTAGCTGATTCGTCGCTTCGACTTCCCTGAGGAGAGTGGGTTGGCCGGGCGATATACAAGGAATACGAGAGAGAGCATCAGGAAGGAGATTCTGTTTACCCTGAATGTATTCCACCTTGAAGCGGATAGTTTGGAGGTGGTCTAGGACCCATCCAACAACCATCGGGCTTCTGGCGTGGTATACCCATATGAGCGGCGATGATCCGTGACAATAGTCAGAGGATGATCACTAGCATCAATATAGTAACGGAATTGCTGGACACCGTAAATTATACCGTAAGCTTCCCGAACATACGTGACCCACCGAGATTGAGTATCCGTGAATTTAAGCGAGAAATAAGAGATGACGGGCGCAGACTTCTCAGGGCCGAATGTAGAGCTCCACCGATGCCAACGATGCTAGCGTCTGTTCGAAGGTAGAGCTGCTGCGTCTTGTTGTATTTGGCGAGGATCGGTAGCGATGTCAGGACACGCTTGAGTTTTGCAAAACATTTCTTCTCTTTTTCACAGAAAAAGTTGGGTCCCGTAGGCCGGGCGTTCGTAGACTTGAGTAGATCGGAGAGCGGCGACACCAAGCGAGAGTAGTTAGGAATATGCGCCTGAATAAAGTTGGTCATACCGAGTATAGATCGGACCTCGGTAATGTTCTGCGGTTCGGAGATCTTCAGGATCGCATCAATCTTGCTTGTGTCGGCGGCGACGCCTTTCTTGCTGCAGACTTTCCCGAGCACGGGAAGAGAGTTGTAGCCAATGCGTAGCTTGTCCGCGGCGAAGTAACAGCCGGCTGCCTCCGCAGCCTCCATGAGCTTCTCCAGTTGGTCCATGTGGACGTCGAAGTCGTCGTGAGCCAAATGTACGTCGTCGATGTATGCTGCGGCCGTCTGACCCCAAAAAGGGAGATGGCCGAAAGACTTGTCGACTGCGCGTTGGAAGACACCAGGGGTGCAGTGGATACCCTGCGTCATATAGTTGGGGACTAGAAATCCACGAGGAGTCCATGCGGCGAGGATGTCGCGGCTACCGTCTGTATGGTCGATCTTCAGGTGCGAAAAACCATCAACCATGTCCAACGCAGAGATATAGTTATATCCCGCGAAGAGCTCACGGTGATGATCGGGGTTAGGAAGGCCGGGGACCGGAAGGATGAGCCGGTCGTTAACCGCGCGGTAATCGAATACCATGCGGATGCCTTTAAAATGATCCTGCAAGAGGGAGTTAAACTTGCATACAGGGCACGGCCTAGTAGCCCACTCACAATCAGGAGAGGCAAAACTATAGCGGCCAGTGGCAAGCATGTCGTCTGCCCACTGTGTCAGGAACGCTCGGACAGCAGGCGTCCATCTAGGGCAGGGAACCCAAATAGGTTGTGCACCTGGACGTAGCTTCAAGAGATAACGGTGTCCGTAAAACAGCCAGCCTTTTCATGGAATCGGCCGCCGTAACGCTCTAGAAAATCTTTCGCTCCTTTCTTCTGAGGGGGAGTGAGGTTGGAGCTAATAGTATCCGGGCCGAACTTGGGTTTAGGTGGTTCGGCCTTCTTTTCCTTCTGTTCGTCTAGGTATTGTCGGCATAATCGCTCTGAAAGCATCAAAACGGGGTCTGGGAATAGGCCAGTGATGTCATCTTGTGTGACGAGTAAATACCTGGATCAGAAATCATGCTCATAGAGAGCCAGTCTAGACCGCTAATCAGGGGATTTTCCCGGTCATGCGGCAACATTAGCTGGGCCACAGTATGGGGCTTGATGGGGTCCGGATACGGCTCCGTGGGTTGTCACTGCGTCTTGCACATCTCCGGCTCGTGTTGAGGGGAGTGTGGTCGGAAGCGCAGCTGTCCCGGAGAAGGGGGCGATCGACACTGTGGGCCAGCCCATGTTCCAAGCATATGCATCGAGTGAGTTGGTACAACTTTCGTGCTTTGATGTCGGAGATGGGTTGCGCGTGGTGCATATATATTGCTGCGCGTCTCTGGAACTAAGTTCTGGGGTCGGCTGTCAGCCGGTCGGGGCAGGCTCGGCTCGCTCCGCACGCGTCTCGGACCGCGCCTTGGCAGTTTGCTTCGGGGTACATGTCGCTGAGCCGCAATACCCGTAGTCCATCTCTGGACCGGATTTTCCCAGCCATGGATCATGGCCTACGCCTGTCGCAAACGCTGCTGTTGGGCTTGGTGCTGAGGGCGTCTGGGCTTGCGTTCACCTTGTGACATTGCCCTAAGGTATCGCCTACCTTGGCTGTCGTAGGCCACTTCATGATAGTGCCATGTTCGTACCTTATGGGTTTTGCCGGCTGCTCTTACTCCGTTCCTTGTTCTTATTCTTATCTTCATTCTTCTCCTGCTTATCTGTCGTCCGGCTACCCGATGTTGCGCTCGGGGCTGGAGCAGAGCTGGAGGACGAAGATGAAGAAGAAGAAGAAGAAGAAGAAGAAGAAGAAGAAGAAGAAGAAGAAGAAGAAGATGAGGAGGATGAGGAGCCGCCTTGGTTGTCGTCGTCGTCGTCGCAATTTCGTCGTTGTCGCGTGTGACTGCCCGGTAGGTTTCTTGATATCATATAACTAAACATTCGACAATCTTGGGGGTATCCCTTTTTCCGAAATTTTCCATGAAGTATATGGACTTTTTTGAAAACGTGTGGAAATGAAAGGAAATCAATTCACTGATTGCAGAACATATAAAAATAATATTAAAACATGTTTTTATTAATTGTAATACACTTTAACTTCATCTTCAGAGGTGGGCAGGAACCGGTCCGACACGGTAATCTTTCTCCTTTTTCATAGTCCCGGCTACTATGAATCTATGATGATAACAATGCCCAACATGCAGAATTTGCTTTTAAGTTTGTTTATCTTTGTTTACATTAAGCATTTTACTTTATTATGATAATAAACATTGCTTTTACCTACAATAAATTCCCCCCGGGGGGGGGGGGGAGGGGGGAGGGGGGAACGGGGGAGGAAGAGAAGTGCGATGTCGCCACGCAAAATACATAGATTCTACAACAAAATTTCTTTAATTACTAAAAAAAATAATAAATCTAACTCCGTAATATCATACTAACTAAATTAGAAGTTTGTTTAACTCTTGCACGCGACAAACGTTCTTAATCACGCTTTCGACCATAACAAACCTGCCAGTGCAAAAAATTACGATTAATACTACACTACTACAAAGAAAAAAAACACAAAACAAATTCAAACATCTTTCAGATGAAGGAGAAAAGTGAAAGCTATGCAAACTACCTGGTGCGTGCATTTGAAGTTAGCGCCGAGTCAGCGCAAGCGATGCTAAAACAAACTCCCATGCGTTAGGTGAGCTGGGAGCGGTGAGACCGGTGCCGCGTTGGGGGGTGGAAGGTGAGTTACCAGCAGACAGAGCGCCAGCTGCCATCCGCGCGATGAGATCCTCCAGCAAGCTTTCTCTCTCGCTCTTACTATTTTTGTTGTTGTTGTTGTTGTTGTTGCTGTTGTTGTTGCTGATGTTGTTGTTGTTGTTATCATTATCATCATAGTTTTTCTTGTTCTTGTTATTCTTCTTCATCTTCTTCTTCACTCTCTCGTTCTCTTCTTCTGAGCTTTCCTCCTCCTCCTCCTCCTCCTCCTCCTTCTCCTTCTTCGAATTCTTCCTCTTTCTTCTCTCCTCTTCCCGTTGTCGCTTCTCTTGCGCCTCTTTTTCCTTCCGATCTTGCGCTTCTTTTTTCTTCCTTTCCTCCTCTCTCAACTTTCTTTCTTCTGCTAGCATTTCCTTAATGGATGCGGCTTGTTCTGACATTGCCTTGTTCACAAGATCCTGAACGACTTCTTTCGACACGCCGGCGGACGAACTACCCTGAATACAATACCGGTCGCCGTTGTTTTGAAAGAAGTCGTTCATTTCTTGCGAACAAGGCAGTGGCAGAACAAACCAACAGCAACGACAACAACAACAACAAAGAATAATAATAATAATAATAATAATAATAATAATAATAATAATAATAATAATAATAATAATAATAGTATATCTCCTGCCAATTGCTGAGACAAAAGGCCATGTGCATCCAGTCCTCCATTCCATAAGGAAAGTCTCCACACCAATCGGTGGAATAAAGGAAGTGACGGCATAGCACATCACTCTAGGAGCTTTATACCAATCAGCCCATGGAAAGGGACCGATGGCCTATGTACTCCCTAAATAATAATAATAATAATAATAATAATAATAATAATAATAATAATAATAATAATAATAATAATAATAATAATAATAATAATAATAATAATAATAATAATAAAGTTTGAAAAAAAAATGTCAGCGCTTCCCGTTAGAGAGATTATACTCGGAAAAAAAAAGACAGGGAAAGGCTCACTGATAGAATGCCACACACACTAGCTAGCCATACTAAAGCTAGTAGCTATACTCCCCTCTCTAAACTATATGCTGCGGCGCCCAAAGAGACCTTTTGACCCCCCCCCCCCCGGGGGCCCCCCCCCTCACAAAAAAAAAGAAAAAGAAGAAGAAGGAGTAGGAAAGATTATACCTCCAACGACATGTCCACTTCATCAGCGTCGACCGCGGGCTTTTTGGACTTCGGCTTGCCTAGTCACGTCAGAAATTAGAAACACTGAAAAAAAAGCACACAAAAAAAGATGAAATTTGCTAGTACCTGGCTTTTTCTTGCTGGACCCCTTAGGCATAGGAGGCTCAGGGGTCTCTTCTTCTTCAGGGACGTCTGGAACGTCTGGAACATCGTCGACGTCGATGGATTCTGCACAAAGAACCAAACAATATTACATACATCCTTCATTTTTCATTACATACAATGTTGCTACCGAATCTCAGTTTTTTTGGCCTGCCCGAAGAGCGAGGCTCAGTCGGGCCCTTTTTTTGATTCTTCTTCTAACGTTTCAGGCGAGCATGCAGTAAATATGCAAAATAAAGAAAAGGAAGATGCCAAAAAAAACAAAAAAAAAAACAAAAAAAAAAAAAACAAAAAAAAAAAAAAAAGATGGAGCTGGTGGAGAAAAAGAATAATAACATGTATATGAAGAAGAAAAAGAAAAATGGAAGAAGAAGAGGAAGAAGAAGAAGAAGAAGAAGAAGAAGAAGAAGAAGAAGAAGAAATGACCTTGTTTGCTTCGTACAGAAGCAAAAGCTCCCGCTTCCGCCAGTTGCAAATCATAGGCGGGTTCGTGGGGTTACCGACGTAGAGGAGCCACGCGGGCTTCACCTGCTTCTCGAAGTCCATCGGCGACGGATCAAGCATGCAAGAGTGTTTAAGGTTAAAACCAAAAAAACCCATGAGCTGATATTGGATTTCGTCAGCCTTGCCATCGCCGTCAGTGTCGACCTCGCGCGCAGCAAAAATGAAGCGCTTCGATCCTGCAACATCCAAGTATAAAAAATATGTGCAGCTTGTGAATTTTGAAAAACATACAGTACCTCGATTGACTTGCGCAGGAGTCTTCTTGCGCCAACCAATGGGAAAGACAATGAAGAGCCTGCAAATAAAAAATAAACAATCAGTTTATAAAAATCTTTCATACTTATAGGGAAAAAGACCCGGGAGCACAAGGTGAAGTTTCACCCTCACATGTCTCCACTTGCGTGGACGCCTTCAGTTCGAAATTGTTGTACTTTGTAAGTGCAACGTCGAGCGCGAGCGCCCCCTCCCGATGTTTGTTGTCCCAGCTTAATCTATTTTTCACAAACCAGCAATTCGATGAAACTCGTTTTTGGATTGCTGTTTTGCAAACTTTTGTGCAGAGATTTTATTGAGAGCATGACATTTCGAGAAGATGTAACAGCATTCCCGCTCTTTTCCCAGCTCAGAATGAGCGGGAATGCTATTCTTTTCTTCTGTACACAACAATCTGTGGAAAAAACTCTGCACAAAAGTTTGTGAAACTGACCGGCATGATTTTGCATTTCCTCTTCAATATATTATTATTATTATTATTATTATTATTATTATTATTATTATTATTATTATTATTATTATTATTATTATTATTATTATTATTATTATTATTGTTGCTTGGAGCTGCCTTGCGGGGGTGTCAGTAGAGCCTATCGTCAAATCTTCGTACTCCCCTCACGGGTGAGACGATGGAGGCACATGTGCAGAAATGCATTCGCCATTGACTGAGAAGCACTATTATTATTATTATTATTATTATTATTATTATTATTATTATTATTATTATTATTATTATTATTATTATTATTATTGAGTCTTTGGAGCGGAGCCGCGTCACCGAACGGCCCCGTGCTACCAATGGAGGCACATGTCCGACAGGATCAAAGGCCAATTGACTGATAAATCTATTATTATTATTATTATTGTTATTATTGTTATTATTATTATTATTATTATTATTATTATTATTATTATTATTATTATTATTATTATTATTATTATTATTATTATTATATAGCATAGTTTAAAGAGGGGAGTATAGATACTAGCTTTAGTATAACTAGCTAGTGTGTGTGGCCTTCTATCAGTGAGCCTTTCTCTGTCCTTTTTTTTTTTGTGATTCCCTCTAACGGGAAGCGCTGCCATTTTTTTCATGTGTATTTCAAACTTTAGGTATGCCATGCTGAGGGCTAGCAAGGCGCCGATATATGTGGCACACCGTGGTGGTGGCTACGGAGTCTTTGCTGATAAATACCTTCCTCCTTCTTTTCAGCTTGGGCTCCTCGAACCAGGAGGAAAGTCTTTGCGTGCTGCAGATCATGCTGCATTTTCTGATCATTTCACTATGAAAATTGGGAGTTCCCTGCAAACAGGGATGCATCCAATTAAATTCATTAACGAATCGAGCAGGAATGCAATGCATCTCATCAACTCTTCATCGCAAGGGTTCAACAAGCTCGACGATGACACTTGCCGACCGAACGTGAAGGTAAATTATGTTAGTTGTTACATACATCCATGCAATGTAAGTTTTTGTTACGTGTGTTGTATTTTTTCTATAAATATTGTTGTAAATAATGTCAGGTCAGCAAGGGTACTCCTATTGTGACTGTCACCACCGCAATATCGAAAGATCAAGAGATTTTGCTCAGCTATGCACCTAATCCAGACCTAGAGATAGCTACGCTGCCAAGCGATGCACATCCGGTCTGGTTGAAAGAGGCTGCCAAGGAAGGAGCTAAAATCCCAGTTTTCCTGTTCGAGACTGACATTGGTCATGTATGTTTCATCGTTCCTGAGAAAGAACATCCGCTTCCACTTAAGTCAATTTCCTTGCTTCATGAAGCAAAGGTTGAACTTTTAGCGTCGGTCAGCAGTATTAGTTCTGATGGAAAGCAACCGCTCTCCAGGTCATCATCTATTCCGCCGGAAAAAAAGAGGAAGCTTCTCGACAGCGTGTCCTCAATTTCAGATAGTCGCCGCACGCTTCTGCCCAGGGAAAGCTCGGACATTACAGTCATCACAGAAAAATCAAGCTTGAGTGATGCACAGGTAAAAAATAAATAAATGAAAATTATTACTGAGAAGATTCTTTTTTACAGGCAGGTGTTCCTGACGTTGATGCTAACCTCGACAGCTGGAAACAGTCAGACAGTTCTACTGTCACTACAGGATATTATGTTAGTAGCTGCAGCAGCTCTAGACTATATCTTCCTACTGGCTCCATGGTAATTTTTTTTCTCTACCTGTCTATGTTCATGCTGGTTAATGTTCATAAGCGATCTTGTTTGCGTAGAACGTCGACGAAGAGTGTTCAGATACGGATTCAAACGGTGATGCTGCATCTATCAACCCTGGATTGCTTCCTCCTCTGGTCGGCGTGGACGATGCGGAATTATCCAACGAGCTTCGATTGAACTTCGACGAGCTTATGGAATCGAATGAGCTGTTGTATAACATCATGAGATTATCACCAATTCCTTACAGCAGACCACGTAAGAATCCAACGCGTCCCTACACGATGAAAAGTCGCACGAAAGGTGCAGTGAAGCTTCAGAGACCGTCTGCGCTCCAAAAACTGTTGGGGATTACCTTCGCCGACTTGGACAGGGAAGTTAAGTCTGTCTGCTGCAAAAAGTGGAAGTGTTATTCATTTATCGACACGCGTGATGTGCTTTACACGAGAGCGAAGAATGCGTCATCGTCTCTCAGTGAGCTTTATTCTTGGGCAGCTTCGCAGCTTGAATCGTTTCAAACAAAAACTGGATCGTTTCAGTATATGTATTTAACGGAGGCTGTGTGCAAAGTAGCCTGGCAGCGTATCTACGGGATCGGTGATAAAGTTTTGTCAAGAGCACACAAACTTCTTGCAAATAACACGAAGGTTTTGACAAAAAGCTACTCAACCGTTCCTGAAACAGAAGATGTGGTAGCAGTATTACTCTGCGAGAAGTTCATGGAGAGTTACCCGGAGATATGCAGCGACGGAATATGGAGGATGCAAGAAATGGCTCAGGACGCAGGAGTCCAAAACTATGTTCGCGAGAATTGGAAAGATATGTGCCTTCGGTTTGGTTGTTCGAAACGAGTTGATCCAAATAATCCTCCGACAGACAATACGATCAACAAAGTTTGGCGCATGGATTTTCCGCACGTCAAGTTTGTCAGAGGTATTATGCATATTTTCGTTATCATTACTTATTACAGGTTTGTTTTGCAGAAGGAGATTTCTCAAAATGCGAGATCTGCACAGAGCTTGCTGCTGATCATTCTAACGGTTTCAGGACTGAAGTAGAAGCTCAAGAATGGCGTCGCCGTAGCAGGCTTCATCACAAAATTCACAGGGCGTGCCGCGTTGCCAGCATGCAGCGCAAGAAGGCAGCACCAGCAGATTTTGCTGCCACAGTCATATCAGCCGATATGAAACCGCCAGTGAAGATCCCATCTTGCCGCCGCGCCGCGAAAGATTTCAAAGGAAAAATTGTGTTTCGCCTTTGCGTTGGAATCAATACCTGCTACACTACCGATACGCATTTTATTCTGACGTACCTTGAAGGCGCGGTAGAACACGGCGCGAACAGCAACATTACTATGCTTGCCGCACTTTTACATTGGCAACTTTGGAACCCTCGCACAATGCAAGCGTGGAAATTATATCTTGAGTGGGACGGAGCTGGTGATAACACCGCGTGGGCGATGCTGGGTTTCCTTGGGCTCAATGTCGTTGACAGAGGAATCCGTTTCCAAGTAGAGTCACATCGCAAGCCACCAGGGCACGGGCACGATGGAGATGATCAGGAATTTCGAGTTATGGATATCGGGTGGAAGAGCACCTTCCTGACAACTAACATCGCTCAAGCGTTATTAAAGCTCATTCTTGCATTCAAGAAGCAGCACAAGAAGAGGCATGTGCTGGTTGTTCTCGGATGTAACTACGACTGGATGACTCATTTTAGCCCGTGTATGAACAAGAGTTTCAAAAACTACAACAAACCCTTGGCATATAGAATCACCAAGAAAGATCCTGACGCTTTGCCGACTGTAGAGATCGCTACTTGGGGAGACGCACAGGATTTTCATGGAGTGCGTGATGATCCCAGAGGAGAACCGATCAATTTGTTTATCGGACGCCCCGGTAATAATATTATCTATCTTTCTCTCTCTCTCTCTCTATATATATATATATCTCTCTCTCTCTCTTTCTCTCGTTCTATCTATCTATCTCTCTCTCTATTTATGACAGCGACCGACATGCCTCCCAAGCTTCCAGTCGGCTACTTCGTCAATCCGCGCCTGAAGAAGGATATTCGTGCTTTGGCTACTAAATACCTAGGGCCGGATGAGCGAGCACATGTGGAGGAAATGTTAGCAGGTGGAAATTTGACCAGAGTAGAGGTGGATGGAGATTACTTCGAAGGCGGCCTGCCCGGCCGTCCTGCTCATATGTCCTGTGTCGATGCAAAAGGCAAGGAATGGAGAGCAGAATTTCGATTGATCGACGAGCTACCTGTAAATTGGATGGAGTTGCCTCAAGAACGACAGGAGAAAATGAACGCACTTACGCGTTTGACCGATGAAGAGCTGCTGTCCTTACCACGCACTTATTTTGTTAATGAAGGACGTCCTCCAGCTCACCCGAGATGGCGTGGTGCAAGACAGCTTACTAGCGAAGAAAAGCAGGAGCAGGATTTAGCATTTGGAAATGCTTCTGAGCCTTGGCGGAAAATTCTCACGTTGTTAAGATCGTCAGAGGAAAAAAAGCAATTTGCGTCCAAGCAGATGGTAGTTAGCGAATTGAAATCATGGATGAGAATGCATGGTGTTGCAACGCAAAACTCCGATCGGAAACAGTTCAAGAAGGCAGAGCTTATTGAACAAGCGTGGAACCATTTCGAACGATGCGACTGTGGGTTCCCTGAGGAAGAAGAGCTTGGTGCTGCTCAGCCTGCAGAACCAGTGGCAGATTCAGAGGATGACTTATCTGATACTTCATCTTCCAGTTCATCAACTGACTCATCGTCTGATCGATCTTCTGGTTCAGAGGAAGAAAAGCATGGTATTAGTTTTCTTCTTCTTCTTCTTCTTCTTCTTCTTCTTCTTCTTCTTCTTCTTCTTCTTCTTCTTCTTCTTCTTCTTCTTCTTCTTCTTCTTGTTCTTCTCCTCCTTAACATGATGCTATCCATATTGTAGATGATTCAGATCGCTCCGACGCAAGTTGGAGAATGCGTAACTCAGGAATCCGTTTGCGCGGACGTCGCCGCGCACGTCGTGCTGCGGGTGGACGTGGACGTGGACGTGGACGTGGTCGTATGTGATTATTTTTTTTGAATGAATTTTTCTGGGTCCGACTTTTTCATAATGGTTTTTGTCTAGGGCAACTGCAACTGTAACGCTTCTTCTAAAAACTGAAATTAGAAATTTGTTTAACTCTGATAATGCACCAGAATCTGATGTGAAGCGTCCTCCCTCCGACCCATTCCCCCCCCCCACCCCCCCCCCTCCCCCTCTACGTACCAGCGTACGTCACAGCGGGCAAACAGAATTTTTTGAAGGTAAAACCATGTCTTAATATAGTAAAATGCTTAATATAAGCAAGAATAAACAGTAAAAGCAAATTCTGCATGTTCGGCATTGTTATCATCATAGATTCATGGTAGCCGGGACTACGAAAAAGTAGAAAAATTACCGTGTCGGACCGGTTCCTGCCCACCTCTGAAGATGAAGTTAAAGTGTATTACAATTAATAAAAACATATTTTAATATTATTTTTATATGTTCTGCAATCAGGGAATTCATTTCCTTTCATTTCCACACGTTTTCAAAAAAGTCCATATACTTCATGGAAAATTTCGGAAAAAGGGATACCCCCAAGATTGTCGAATGTTTAGTTATATGGGTGGGTGCAATATCTTATGTCTGAATTCGATGGCAATCGAAAAAGATAGTAGAGGCATGCAAACGATTGCCATATGTGCTCAAAGACGAATTTGTATCTCAGGAAAATAGAGCAGCCGAGATGGTCTTCGTCAGGCTGTCCTAGGTTCCCCCCTGATCGCACTGGTTCCACCGATGCAGTGTGGGACCATGGGAATGGGACTACGTGGTTCAGAATCTGCTGAGGCACACTCTGTCTCACATGTCCCGGGTAGAGCCCTGATAGGTGGCCTATGAAACCATACGGTCGCTCTTGTGAGTATGACATGTAGTGCCTAAAAAGAAGGGTATCAGATATCGGCTCATGGTCGTCCAATCCCAAAGCCACAATTGAGGCCAATTGAGCTCTGGATCGTCCCCAAACCGGCGGGTGGTGAAACACCGTCAGTGGGGTCCGATTCATAACTAAGGCCGGCAGTACCAACTTGAGAGGGAGGCCATTCAGCAGCGAGCTGATTTTCGTCGTGGAACGGTTCGTTTGGAGGAACGGAGTGTTACTTTGGTTAGCAGGCTTTTTGTTCTGCCGATCAGCACACGCATCCCGCTCGGTGCGTGTTGCGAGAAGCATCCAATCGTCCTGGGGATTGGTTTGCCGGACTTCGCTTTGCAAGCATGAAACAAAAGCTATGCATTCCGAAAGAAGGACATCCTCAGGCTGAAAAAGGTTCGGAGGATGCTCTGGATGACAGACGTTCATACTTTTCATAGTAACGCCTGAAAAGGTGTGGACGACTTGAGGGTCAACGAATCCTGGAACGATATAAGGCGCGATATATCCCTTGTTGTCGAGGAATATACGGTCTCTATTGGTAACCTGTCTTATGACATCTGACACCTGGCGCAGGGAAATCCTGGCCCATGCTGTAGCCTGTTGGACTCTAGGGGCTACGTATGCTACTGATCTAATCAGTTGGTCCGAATGTAAGCGCGTGGCTACGTAACTATACTGGTGCGCACGCTCGTAGTTATCCACGTCAAGGTGCTGGGACCGACATTGCTGTACAGTCTATGTGTCATTGTGGCCTGCGGTTATCGGGATACTGTAGCTACCGTCATCGCGAATCTCGAGGCGATGGCGCACTATATTGATATTACCTGGATCGTTAAAAGACGGGTCCGCGTAGATTCCAATGGACCCGGACGAGGTAAGGCAGGTAATGGTAGCAACGATGGTTGCAATGAAAGTACCCACCGAATTGGACGAGATCTTCCCAATAAGGGCGGAGACAAAGAATCGGGTTTCGAATAATGAACAGGGACTTCCTGTCATTATAGAAATCCTTCAAAACTACCCCACCTATTTGCGGGACGGCTGGTATGCTCAAACCTTCGCGGTGCATAGCTCTCTCGAAATTGACCCGTGTGCGAGTAACCATACGTGGCCCTACTGGGTGCATCAGGCTACTTCTACCTGGAGTAGCTAAACCCGCTCTTCGCGGAGTTATAGGATTTTCCCGGTCGAGCTGTCTTATACCAATATCCGTTATAGCGTGACTTCGGAACGCTATGAGCTGGAAATTAGTCAGATTCTGATCTCCTTGTGGGAAGGTTCGAGCTGCGTTAGGAGAGATAGATCCATAGCGAAAGGCGAGGGAAAAACCCAATGATCGTTGTGCTCCCTGTGTCCAAATTGGTGTAGAAGGGGGCTGGACCAAGGGTGGGAGTGATAGTGGCATGGGGGACGATGAAGCGCTAGCTTGCAATTGTGATACGGGCGTGTTGGTTTGACGTGCCTGTGTCCCCGACGACGATGTCGCTACTGGGGATGTGTCATCTATCACTATTACATCCCTCACCGCCTGTGTCGGTGTCGGAGAAAAAGCTTGTGCGCTAGAAGCCGAAATGGCGTTAGCGAGTGCGGGCGAAGTAACGCTAGCACTTATTTGCGCCATGGTGTTAGGAGACGCTGGTGACGTGACACTTGAATAAGCGGGCGATGCAACGCTAACAGAAGCGGGTGACGTGACGTTAGACATAGCAGGCGAAGCGGGGGACTCTCTGGGTCCTAACCGGCTAGGCGTATCTTTCGATCCGGGTTTGCGTCCCCGCTCGCTAGGAGACGCGCTGATGTTGGAGGGAGTGGGCGATGGTCCTCCGGGGGTCACTTGCGAGGCTTGCGTGGCCCGGTGATCCCGTGATCGGAAATGCCGAGACCGGTGTACGGTCCAGTCTGGCCGCTGTGGTCCGCGATCGTGTCTGTCGCGATGGGGTAGTCGTACGTTCTATACTATCCTCCTGCTCTTCCGTTTCGTCTGCCTTCTCCTCTTTCTCTTCTTTCTCTTCTTTCTCTTCCTGTTCCTCCTCATCATCACTCCCATCAGTGGTGATCGCCACCAAAGGGAGGAGACTAAAGGGACATTCCTTAAGGTCTTGCTGTTGGGCTTCCTCCTCGTTATCATCCGAAGGGAGGTCCATCAACGTGACCATCTGTTGGCAAGGACCATCTCTTAGAATAGTCCTGCTTCGTAAAACTTGATTTACAGTCTCGCTGGGCTGTCGGGGCGGGGTCAGGATCTCAAACTCATCCAGGAGGATTTGTTCGTTCTCCGCCCGTGTCGGCACGGCCGGCCACTGTTGGCCAGCTGCCATGCGGGTGAAGAGTGCATCCGTTGATATGTTGGTCTGCATGATAAGGGCAGTACCAAGCAAAATATCCGCTCCCGGGGGAACATGCTGAGAGGTGTAGAGATAGATTTCGTCCCAGCCCCTTGTGGAGAGGACTTGGATGTAAAGACGTATACCTCTAACCATCGTTATGATTCCTTGAGCCGTGCGGGCTGTCAGGCTGGGCAAGTCCATCTCAATCAGGCCCATCTTGGTGGACAAGCGTGGGTGGATCAGCCCCAAGGTATTACACCCTGTGTCAACGATGACAAAGATGTCAATAGCCTTATCGGCGGTCTGATCCAGTCCGGCAATAGCCAGGACCCGTCCTTGGAGGACATTTGCCTTACGCGGTCGTACGGGAGCGACATAGCGGCATTCGAGAGCCGTGTCAGTCCCATCGTCTAATATATTTCGGGTGCTTACCTGGTCAGGGTCGTCGACCGTGGCTTGAGCGGCCATCACCGCCGACAGAGGGGCGTCCTTGCGTTCCTTGCGGTCCTTGCCGCGACGATCCTTCTGTCCGGGGCCGGAGCGTTGCTTCACGGCCCGCGGGGGGCACCAATGCGAGTTGAGCCCCTTTTCCAGATCGCGCGTGCGTGTCCTACAGACTTCGAGAGCGTGATTAGGTTTGTCGACCTTGCCGAAGTGTTTGCAGTAGGCGCAGGGCTCGGAGCTCTTGGTGTGCTGCGCGCGGTTCTCCTTGGCGCGGTCCTTCGTCCACTGAGACGGCTTGGCGATCTTGATCGCGTTGGCCCCAGAAAAGCGTGCAGTCTTGGTTGTACGCCCGCCAGACGAAGGCGCATAGCCCTTGCGTTGGTCCGGTCCCAGGCCAGACTTCGGCTTATTCTGCTGATGGGACGCCGGCGCTTGCTTCGCCACGACTTGCAGTTGACTACCCGAGGGGATATCGCGGGGCCACTTGGTCCTTGGTTTCCTTGTGCTCTCCTTGGCCCTCTCCTTACGAGGAGGGCGTCGGCCGTAGTCGGAATCCGGTGCCGTCAGGATCATCTTGGGGTCCCAATCCGTCAAGGTACGTGGATTAGCCTTGAGGATAAGGTACCTCAGCTCTTCCAACGTACGTGTCGGCGGAATACCTCGCTTCTTTCTTTCTATCTGCAAAGACTCTATGTGTTGTATCTCCATAGGGGAGACACATCGCCGGGCTACCTCATACTTATGGGCTTCCTCGCCACGAGGCCTTCGTTCTGCAGCTGCCTGCAGAGCTTCTGAGGGTTGTCGTGAAGCTGATAAGGACCTTGAACTTGCCATCCATGCAATATGCAGATGACTTCCTATTCGCTGTCAAACTCCTACGCACAGACAATGGCATACCTACGTTCATCAAGACGCTGTTTGCCTACCTTGGTCTTCCCACTTCCGAGAAGACGCAGTGGGAAACTTCGGACGAGGTACAATACTTGGGATACGTCATCAACAGCAAGGACTTGTGGATGGGAGTGCCGAACTACAAGAGGGAAAGACTACTCAAGTCTATCCTCCAGCTCCTGGCGGACGTGCATTCCGCACAAGGGGCTTCGGTCCAGCAACTGCACTCAACTGCATCTTCGTTGATCAGTCTCAAGCTGGTGCTCTCCAACGCACAGCTGATGACTCGGGAAATGATGGCGACTGTCAACGCAGCCAACAGAATCGAGAGGAGAAGTGTCACTACACAGAGCGGGTCAGAACTGAGCCAAGAACTGCAGTACTGGCTTCACATCCTGAGGGATCCGGCCAATTGCAGACGTTGAATATTTAAACCTCGACAGGACGTCGAGTTGAGGGTGGATGTGGGCGAGTTCGCGGTTGGGGGCCATGTACTTGAAGAAGACGTAACAATCCCTCTACCATCTGAATTGATCGGTACTTCGTCGACGGAACGAGAGCTCTGAGCTGCGACTGTGATACCTCTCCATTTCAGATCCATCCTTCAGAATCGTAATACAGTCCTCACTGTGTTCGACTCAGCTAACGCAGTCATAGACCTGCAAAAAGGGGGGTCCAAGCGACCACACCTCACACGTCTTTGCAAGATGGTGGACGACGTATATACAGGACAGCTCAACATACGAAACAAACTTTGGGGCTGGGTCGAGAGCTAACAACACGAGGGCAGACAAAAACTCCAAGGCGCTGACCGCAGGCTTGACAAACCTGACTGTCCATCCAGATGTCATGGGAAAGCTTACCGTTGGCGCCTAGAGGACCGCGATGTTTGGGCACCAAACTTTGGACAAATAGGGCAGTCAGTCCTTCTTGCCATGAAATCCCGCAAAAAGGTTGCATTTGTCCTTCCGCATTAGCCAGCCAGACCTTGGTTGCCACAGATTCTAGAACATGCAAGAGATTCATTTAGTCTGCCACCCGCATCATACACTCTAGCTCCAACGTGGCACAAACACCCATATCACGTACACAGACCATCATGGCACATGCTTGCAGTGCTGTTTGATTTTACTCATTAAAATAATTTTACGCCCTGCAGGGACAGCAATACTAGATGACGACGAGATAGCGATCTGGGCAAGCCAAGCGGGCCGGAGAGACACCACAATGGAAACATACAAAGCCTCCCTCTGGCAATTCCTCAAGTCGTGCGTGCAGCACGGGCGTATCTTCTTTCCTGCCTCCGACAAAACGATTGCGCACTATTTGAAATATATGTCGGAGAGTGGGTATGCACAGTCAACAATCACTGGCCACCTGGCTGCAATTAAATCCCAATACGCACTGCACACTAGTAACGACCCGACCGAGAGTCTGCTAGTGCAATTGGCCAAACAGAGAGCGGTAGTAGAAGCCGTACCGGGGAGAGAGGGGAAATACCCCTTATTGAGGGACGACCTGCTCAAGATAATACAATTACCGTTGGTGACATGGAGGGACTGCAGAGATGCTACGTTAATATTACTGCAGTGGATCTCAATGGCACGCGTCAGTAACATTGTAGCATGGAAGGTATCGGACATCATGTTCCACCATACCATCATCGGGAACAGCCCGTGCGAGTACATGGTACTCAGGTTCGAGAAATTGAAAAACGCGGAAGTCGAGAAGCTGGTCTTTATCGGCCAAGGGAACCAATCATTCTGCGCTGTCATGTGGGTCAGAGCATACCTCAAATACATAAAGGACACATTCAAGGATTCATTCACCGACAGCTCTTCTCTTTTCTTCAAGCTATCTGGCAACGCATTGGGACATCTGAGTGCTGGCACCCCATCAAGTCTCTTGAAAAAGAAAGTTGTTGCAATTGGATTGGATCCAGCGATATACGCATCCCATTCAAATAGAATCGGGTCCGCGACTGAAGCGGCTCGTTTGGGAATGAGAATCTACTCAATAAGAAGGCAAGGGCTGTGGTCAGACAAAAGTTCGTGCGTGTACAAATACCTGCGTGACATAAGCTTGGAAAGCAAGCCAACAATCACACGCGTCTTACAGACCGGCGACGTAATCAACTAAATCGACCCTCTCTTACGCAAAAGCGGGTTTTTTATGACTATCACGTGTCAGTTAATGATGGTGCACAGTATTGTCTGCATTGGAAGAGCAAAAACATTTGTTTGGTAAATATTGATTTGGAAACACACTAGATTGACATACAGCTTGCGGATTTAGTTCGTGTTGGGACGATATGATGTAAAACTGTAACTCTGCCTATAGATACCATTGTATAAGCACTATCACTACTGTAACTGATAGAGTAGTATTGTGTGCCAAGTGTCAATCTTTGCAAAAGAAAGTCATATACAGTCCCCTACTTTGTAGCTAAATACGTTTTACAAACAGAACAGAGACCGGCACATGGGTCGATCATAGAAAAACGGGTGCTGCGTCGGTTCGATACTATCAGTATGTCCTTACATGCATATCATAAGAGAATCAACACCAAAAACGTAGGTGCTGACAGCATTTCGAAAAAACATGCAATTGTTTGCAAGATAACGCTAACATTACAACATAAAACGACAACTACATACTATTAATTATCATTCTTACTACAACAACTTACGATGGTAAGGACACTATGATACATGTATTCGACTCCCAGCGACTTGACATCGGAGTTATTAACAATCACACGACAACCGCACACAAATCTGTGCATTTTGACATCAAGAAGGATACAAACCCAACTAGAAGAATGAAATTAGAGAGCTACACTCACGTAGACATGCACACTGGCAAACAGGCACAAAAGGAAAAAGAGACGAAACCCAAAATATAGGCTCATAGTAGACAGCGATACGACAGAGACTGAGACACACAATTGTTGTGGAGGCTGAGGTCGGTATGGATCTGGTGGCTCTGCGAAAGAGGACAGCCCCCCCCTCTGCTATGCGGACCTACAGCACACATGCAGTGACTGTGGTAACAAGGTCGCACTGGAAAGAACAGCGATACTGCTGGTGAAGCAGTCGTTCGACCACATAACACTCCCATAAAGAAAAGTTATGCAAGATGCACCAAAAATCTTAAGTCAGCAGACCGCCGTTACGTTTGCAAAACCGCCGTTACGTTGAGATCGCCTATATGCTGTAAAGTACTTCCTTTTTGCCTAATGATTCTGGTATGATTCGGTAAAGATAAGGCAATCAGACTGGGAAGATCGGAAAAATTTGGCATTTGCAGTCAGAGGTCTTTACTGGACCTAGGAGAGAGGGGAGAAGCTCATGTTGTGTGTGCTGTGAAATGAGGTTTTTGCAAGCTTGCGCAGCAAAAGCGTCATTTCACAAATATCAGTGGGTGGGCCGTAAGGGAGACTGAAAAGTGAACGCTGCAGTGTTAATTACGGTAATAAATTAAGCGGGAACTATTGTTCCCGCTCCAAAATTTTGAACATTACAAAGACAACCCCTTCACCCTCAGATTTGATTTTTCGCTCTAGCACAAAAGTGCTTAAAGCAAATTTTCCGGTTGTTTTTTGAATAATTCCACCCATCCACCCATCTTTTACATGTCTTTTCGCTTGGGTGGTGGTGGTGAAAAAAGGGTGGAAAGCAAAATACACACACACACACACATTACACCACACACATATACATCATTATAGCATAATCACGCCTCATGCCTACCATCTTCAAGCATATTCACGCATATTCACGTACATCATCATACATATAACGACATGCACCATCTAGGTCTTGTGTTTTTTAAAACAAAGGCCTAGGAGAGAGGGGAGAAGCTCATGTTGTGTGTGCTGTGAAATGAGGTTTTTGCAAGCTTGCGCAGCAAAAGATTTCTATAAAATTGATTTTTTGTTGGAATCCCTGGGCTCTGAGGTGTCCAGTCTTTTGGAGGCAGATTCAAAGTCGGTGCTAGTTGAGTTTGCTAAAGTGGGTTTCGCTATGTTTGCGCGAGTACTGGAAGATACGAAGGACCTTCTAAGTGTCACTCCTCTCTCGGTATCGCCGCAAGTTCGTGCAATTTTAGGAGAAGCTCAGGAATATTTCGAGCTGTCTGAAATTTCAGTTAAGCTACTAAGGTGTTCGCAATCTGGCAGCATTGCATGCTTTTCGTGGTAATACTTTCCTTACCACCTCTATTGACTTCGACAACGTGGCGCAGCAGATGGGGCTGGATACGCTGGGGCTGGAGATTTATTTGTCAAAGTTTCACCCATCCCATGACAGGCATATTCGCAGCGGTGTTGAGTTCGTTGAGTACATCACCGAGAGTAAGGTTTACAATGATTATGCCAGCTTTTCTGTGTAATACTATTGGGGTCAGCTCCTGCCAGTAAGCCCCCCCCCCCCCCCCTTCATTTTCACAACATTACATACAACCATACATGGCATTGCAACGTAACTCTTTTTTTTTTTTTTTTTTTTTTTTTTTTTTTTTTTTTTTTGTTTTGTTTTCTGTTTTTTGTTTTGTTTTGTTTTTGTTTTTTGTTTTTTGTTTTTTGTTTTTGTTTTTGTTTTTGTTTTGGGCTAAAGGCCATTGCAGCAGCTAGCAAGAGCGGTGAAGTGTATGTTCATAATCGAAAGCAAAAGATGCGCAGAATCAGGATTAGCTCGCTGTGGCTTTCGAAGCAGGGGAGGAGGGGGTTTGGAAGTGTGAGGGTTGCAATCCTCCAACTTTTCATGTGTCGCGAAAGGAGCATGTGTGCCAAGGCGAGAGGAGAGAGATTACCAAAGCAGGAAAGCCGAAGCCCCCACCTCAAGTGCAGTCATTTGATATAAGCCCAAAGTTGGAGGACCAGCCAAAGCGCCTTCAAAGAAATTTGGTTTTATTTGAAGAGGATCAGGCTATGCGGGCAAGGTTGTTTCAGTGGCAGCTTATGTGGGGCTCGTTTATCAAGAAGAGAGCTTTTTCTCCCACACGTGAGTGCGGTTGTGGAACGGGCAACGACGAGTGTCGCCATGGATGTCGGTACCACATTTATTTACACACCACCCAGTGCAAGGGCTATGGTATGGTAGCCCTTGCACATTTTTTTAGCTACAAATTCATGTCATGTTTGATTGCGAATTCGAAGCATGACACGAGATTGAAGCTTTTAGTAATTTGAATTCCTTGAATTTTGATTTCACAGGAGCTCCGTGTTACATGCCAACCACTCGCAGGTCCGAATGACGTTAGCAGCGGCACGCTGCTTTTGGACTCGACAGTTTGGTCAATTCCTTATCCGCCCACATTCAGAGCTCAAACAACTTGTACACCCGCCTTTGCGTGCTAAGTGGACTAGATTGCATAATCAGCACTGGATTGAATGTCGGCACAGTAAGGTGTGGGGAAAGTGCCCCACCTGCCGATCATACTCTCAGAAAACTATTCGGCTAGCTGAGTTGCAAGAGATAGACGGTAGGAGGGAGTTGGAGGGACAAGAGGAGAAGGAGAAGAAGAAACTTGAAGCTGAAATCAAGAATGCTGAGCATCATTTCAAAGCCAAAGAAAATATGAAATGTTTTGATGATGACCTTGAGAAGGTCCGAACAAAACTTTCATATGTGCTCATGATCTTTGATTTTTCGCGGATGAGCGTGGGCGGTGGCAAAACCAGAAATATCAACGATAGTATAGCTGTGATATTCTGCGGTGACGGGCTGGGTGGGCTGAAGCGAAAGTACATAGATACTCTCTCCACCAAGAAGAAAAAGAAGGAACTAATGACTTCTTCTTTTACAGGCAGTGGCAAAATGACATTTTGGAGAGAGTCATTAAGGTGTTGCAATCCCCACGAAAAACAAAAATTATTGAGTGGTCCGCCATGACGGGGGTCGCAAGCACTACAAACAAAGATTTGCACTCGCGGAGGCTAGCGTCATCCGTGTTAAGCATCCTTGGGTCGAACATTTTGAGTGGAATTTCTGGGCTTCCAATCACGGTGAAAACCTGTGCGACTCACATGCGGGCAAGATTGCTCAAATGGTGGCGTACATGGCTTTTCACGAAGATTGGATTTGGGAAACTTCGAGAGATCTTGGTTGGCTTATCAAAAACAAACTTTCAAACTCTGAACCTTTGTTTTTTGAGCAATCACTCAACAGAGATGAGAAATACCGTCACAAGGTGAAAGGTATTCCTGATCTCCGGAAATATCACTACTTTGAAGCCACTCTTACACCAGGGCTTCTCAACATCAAAACATTTCGTCATCAGCTAGCTATAGCTTTTCGATTCACGGTAGATTCAAAGGACCTGACGCAAAATCAGGTTTTGTTGAATACTATCGGCGGCAGATCATTGAATTGGTGGCCTCCAGAGCTCGGGCTGCCACCGCAAGCTCCTCGGCCGATGCTGCCACCAGTTAGAGGTAGGAGAGGCAGGCCGAGGCAGGAACGCCCTTTACGTCGCCGTTAGTTATTAAATCGGGTCACTTTTTTTTTCAATTTTAATTTCAATATGAATTTAATAAACTAATATTATTAAAATTCAAAATTATTCTTATTTTGATTTGAAAGTGACAAGAATCATATGTATTTCAATTCAACTTTCAAGTCATATATTAATAGTTATGACTTTCTCTTCAAGTTGCCACACACTGACTAACTTGAAAAATTTCAAGTTTCAGTTGAATTTAAATTTGAATTTCATTAATTTAATTAGGATTTGATAAAATAAATATAATTACATCTAGTTCGATGTAAACCAGCGCAACAATCAAGTGAGAACAAGCCGCTCATGATGAGTGGCACTGTCACAGTGGCAAGTGTAAAACAAGGTCACTCAACTTCACGTCTAAGCTTTCACACCGGTTTTATGCTTCAAAAACATTATTAATATGATAAAAAAAGCTAGCATTAATATTATTTCATGCATAGTTCAAGTAGTCGGTGAGTATGTATAGCTAGTACAAGTGAGTGGGAAGTAGTCACTGCCACCAGTGATCAACTTGAAAATTTTCAAATCACATTTGAATTTGAATTTGAATTTGAAGTAATATTATTAGCATTCGATAAATTAAATATAATTCCGTTGATTTTGATGTAAAACAACATAAAAACAAAACTAAAACCAAGCTCAGGTAAGCCAAAACCATTATTTAGCCAAGAAATTTCCAACGGTCGAAAAACAGTTGTAACGGCTAGAAATTCAATTTTTTAAACTTTTTTGTTTGAAATAGTTAAAATACATTAAAATCTTTCATTTTCATGCTTCTTCCATCAATTTTCAAAACCCTCAGACTTAGCTTGCAAGTTAGCATCCACTTTATCCTGTCAAGGCAGGTCACATTATGCTATTTACCGCTTTGAACACGTAGTGATAGTATTGGCCCTACGCTCCTTTCATGATGTATGATTGGGTACACTATATCCGTCCTGCCTCTGCATGTTGATACTACCTTGATCAATGCGTTGACACATATACGCACGCACATATCGCGCATTGATCTACATCTGCAATCTTTTTGATTCATTTTCTTTTTATACTTATTTACATATCAATTGGTCAATCATCTGTTACGATTCGTTTCGATCGCAACTCCAACCTAACGTTATGGTCTGGGGGGGGGGGGGGGGGGGGGGGGAGGGGGGGGGGTTATCGGAATGAATACCGTACCGGACCAAAACATTAATATTGTGTTAAACTTTCTTCAAGTTTTTACTTCAAGTTGACACTTCTTTTTTAGTTCCGTTACTTCATTTTTCCATTTATTTATCAACTGTCATAACTTGTAGTTGTTACGTTTTCAACTGCCGTTAACAGATCAATTTATTTCCCTTTACCGGTTAACTTTTTAGAAAATATTAACCATTGCCTTTTTCCCCATATCTGAAACTTTATTTCTTTTGACCGCTTTTTCCAGTCCCCAGTCATAATTACTGATAGGTAAATAGGCAACATACCAGGTAAAGCGGTATTCTTTCACCCTTTTTACTTTATTTTTCCAGACCGACTTGAACATCTCCAACCGCTACACAATTCGTGATAGCACTTGAATTATTCTCGTTATTTCTCTGAATTTGCATTGTTTCGAAAGGAATTGATCATCCCAGCGTCTTTTGGTACCTTCCCTGTTTTCGAAAGTATTTTGATATCAAATGACAGCCGTGTGTGTATTCATTTGAATGCAGGTTTTCAATTTCCTCACAGGAGGCTAGTCAAGACTTACACTTCTTCTGTGATCAATATCGAAGCTGATTAGAATACTGAGAAGTGCTCTGCTATTTCTCTCGCTGCGTTGAGCTGTTTCACATATCGAGATCACTCCGCCACCTTGAAGTTTCTGGAGAAGCTGTCCACTCCGTTTCGCTCTTCCTTCTGCTGCGGGGCAGAATCATCCTACCGTTAAGCATACTAGTATTAACTGCCTCTTCTTCAAGTGTGTCTGTGTTGACGGTGGCACGGCGGCAGGGGCATGGTAAAGTCACGGTAGCACATATTAATATTTACCTATCTGCGCCTACATGGTTGAAGTTTTGGCCGGTCGCAGTTAAAGTGCTCAGTCTGATAGTAAGGTCAGTGAGTGACGGGGTTCAACAATACCTCACTGAGCACTGATGATTCATCCGGCGGAGCAGGGGAGGTAAGCGCGGCGAGACGGTGGCATTAAGGGAGCGGGGCAGCCTCCGCGCACGAAGGCAGATTCCAAACTTTTACTCATCAGTTGAGGTTAGGGCGCGCAGTGCTCATACTCTATATTAATATTAAATAAAATAATATATTAATATTAATATATATATATATTACTCAGGCTGATGATAGTTAGTGGCGGGCACGTACAATATAATAGTTGTTAGGCCGGCTCCGTTAATTTCTGAATAGTGTTATTAATATTAATACAACTAAATTTTTACCATCATATCTGGGTGAGGTTAGTGAGCAGACATATAATAGCTGGTGGGTGGGGCCCGCCGTTATTCCTAACTTAGGCTAAATATTAATAGATAGGGGAAGCAATTGAGGATTTATTAATAATGTACTACATTTAATCATATTAATATTAATATTAATACCTGCCCACCCCAAGGACAATTATTTTTTTTCACCAATCAACTTTTAATGATAGAAAACTTGCCACTAGTAGGGATAAGTGGGAAGCGTAAGAGTTAGAAGTGAAGTGGTAAAGGTGGACTCGTAGAGTCAAACATTTCGAAGGAAGGAGACAAAAAGAAGAGGGAAAAGGGGAAAGGAAGCAGGGAGAAAAAGGGAGCTCACCAGAAGCTGAAAAGGGGTAAAGAATAAATAAGTGTATATATACATATATTAATACATACATACATACATACATACATATATATATTATATTAATATATATGAAGGAAAAAATATTGTATTTAAAAAAGGTAAAAAAAAAGGGGGGGGGGGAGGGGGGGAAAGAACGCAAGAGAGAGTAACTTAATAAAGTCACTAGAAAGAGTGAGAACCTAAAAAGCAAGGAAAAAAAGGAAAAAGAAAGTAGAACGGGAAAATAGAAACGAAAAAAGAGAAGGGGTAGAGCCAGAGGCTTGTGAAAAAAAAAAAAATCCTTGTATCACTGTCAGTGTAAATGTGACTCATTCAAAGCTTTGGCGATTTGGGGTTGTGGCGCTTAGATCTAGTGAAATGTTTATTATTTTCCTAATCTCTAATAAATAGAACTTAGACCCTCGTTCGTACAAAGGTTTCGCACGATACACCAACACTATCTTTCCCTGTGCTAGCGCCACAGCATGTGGCACAGGTTATATGCACAGCAAGTAGCACGCGCAGATGTGTGTCACTCAACCGCACCTCCCCACTCGCTTTCCT
>WBZZ01000585.1:177500-180000 GCA_019918135.1 Paulinella micropora
GAGGGCCATGCGCCTCCATCCCTCGACCCAACAGGGACTACAGTGAGTATGTTGGGGAGGGAAGAGTGACTCTAACCATCCTGCACAGAAGGCCCCAAAAGTCCCTACTACCCGCACAGTGTCGGGTACCTTGCAGGAAATCAACTACAAATGATTGATCTTCCCCGCGTGAGAGCTCCACGAGACTGGGTAGGTCCCGCATGGAGGTACTCACAGGGGTAGCAGACATTTCATGCGGTCTGCCAGCGCATGAGGACGTTTTGTGGTAAGTGTCTGGGACGCCTCGAAACCCGTCACCACCCCTAGATCGCGGAATGTAAATACCCCTTTGATCCCACGTGGTGTATGTCTTATAAAAAACAACACAACGACATGGCCTCGGAACCAACACAACAACATAGCCTCGGAACCCACATCGACATAGCCTCGGAACCCACACAACAACAGAGCCTCGGAACCAACACAACAACATAGCCTCGGAACCAACACAACAACATAGCCTCGGAGCCAACACAACGACATAGCCTCGAAACCAGTGGGAAGAGGCCCAACCACCTCTTCCCGTGGGGTGCCATACTGTGCACCCCTCCATAATAATAATAATAATAATAATAATAATAATAATAATAATAATAATAATAATAATAATAATAGTGCTTCTCTGTCAATGGCTGATGCAAATCTGCACATTCGCCATCGTCTCACCCGTGAGGGGAGTACGAAGAATTGACGATAGGCTCTAATGACACCCCCGCACGGGCAGTTCCAACACTTCCAGACGGGCCGGTATGTTCAATGAAAATACTGGTGGCACCGACGGGAATCGAACTGGCGACAGGGCCCAGATGGTAGAACTTGACCACTAGGCTCACGGTGTCCAAATAATAATAATAAATAATAATAATAATAATAATAATAATAATAATAATAATAATAATAATAATAAAAATAATACTATTATTATTATTATTATTATTATTATTATCATTAATCATCATTTATTATTATTATTATTATTATTATTATTATTATTATTATTATTATTATTATTACTACTACTACTACTACTACTACTACTACTACTATTACTATTACTATTACTATTACTATTACTATTATTATTATTATGGACACCGTGATAGCCCAGTGGTCAAGTTCTACCATCTGGGCCCTGTCGCCAGTTCGATTCCCGTCGGTGCCACCAGTATTTTCATTGAACATACCGATCCGTCTGGACCAGTATTTTCATTGAACATACCGGCCCGTCTGGAAGTGTTGGAACTGCCCTTGCGGGGGTGTCATTAGAGCTTATCGTCAATTCTTCGTACTCCCCTCACGGGTGAGACGATGGAGGCGCATGTGCAGAAATGCATCAGCCATTGACAGAGAAGCACTATTATTATTATTATTATTATTATTATTATTATTATTATTAGGGAGTACATAGGCCATCGGTCCCTTTCCATGGGCTGATTGGTATAAAGCTCCTAGAGTAATGTTCTATGCCGTCACTTCCTTTATTCCACCGATTGGTGTGGAGACTTTCCTTATGGAATGGAGGACTGGATGCACATGGCCTTTTGGCTCAGCAATTGGCAGATGATACATACATACATACATATTATTATTATTATTATTATTATTATTATTATTATTATTATTATTATTATTATTATTATTATTACTATTACTACTACTACTACTACTACTACTACTACTACTACTATTATTATTATTATTATTATTATTATTATTATGATTATGATTATGATTATGATTATGATTATTATTATTGTTATTATTAACATTATCGACTCTTCCTTCTGCTTAGCATCAAGCATGTGTTTGGTAGCTCGTGGATCTTCTTGTGTGTGTGTGAGCAGTTCGACCGCGTTCACGATGTCGATCAAGTGTTCGCTGTACTGTTTCGATTGCATCATGGACGTCTTGAGTTGCCTCAGCAGAGCCGTCATCTCGTCGAGCTAAGCACAGGCCACCAGAAAAGCAACGCGCAGATCGCATCGCTTCCAGTCGTTCTTGACCTCCAGTCTTTCATGCCTCGCAGGCAGATAGGTTGGTCGGCAGGCAGGGAGGCAGATAGATAGATAGATGGATAGATAGATAGATAGATAGATAGATAGATAGATAGATAGATAGATAGATAGATAGATAGAATTGGTAACACCAAGCGCCAGCTGTCGGTACGAGCTACAAACTTGCCCAAACCACACACCAATTTCCATCAAGCGGCTCACGCTGGACCTTGACGGAGAGCATGCAGATAGATAGCTAGGTAGGTAGGTAGGTAGCTAGCTAGGTGGGGCTTTGGCGGGTGACCTTGGTGGAGAGTGTGTGGCCGGCCTGCTCGACGGCGCCCAACAGCCCGTCGCCGCCCTCCACACGCTGCGCAGCCACCTGCACGCGTGTGCTGCTACCTGTGTATCTGCTCCTGGCTAGGTATGTCTGTATGTCTGCATGTATGTATGTATGTATGTATGTA
>WBZZ01000586.1:0-12500 GCA_019918135.1 Paulinella micropora
TAGGAGAAGAAAAAAGGGAGGCGTTTGTACCAAGGAGAACGGGGCGAATCCCGGATACTCCACCAGAAACTATTAAAAGTTGTACTACTGATTTCTGGGGTGACGAGCCGACGTGGCCGCGTTCACGAACTGAGAAAGAAGAAGAAGAAGAAAGAAGAAGAAGAAGAAAGAAGAAGAAGAAGAAAGAAGAAGAAGAAGAAAGAAGAAGAAAGAAGAAAGAAGAAGAAGAAGAAGAAGAAGAAGAAGAAGAAGAAGAAGAAGAGAGAAGAAGAAGAAAGAAGAAAGAAGAAGAAAGAAGAAGAAAGTGAAGAAATGCTTACGGACTTTATTCGAAAATAATAAGCCGTATACTATTATCCTGCCAAAAAATGAGAAGGCGATATGGGCGCAGGAAATAAGGCACCGGCTTATTGATCATCCTATACCGGTACCCTCTCGCAAGCAACAGCTAGTGGTGGCTTGTCGTATGGGAACTCGTGAGCAGAGCAGTGCATACAAGCGGAAGCTCAGAGACCTCGACAAGTTGAAATTGATACCGCAAGCATTCACATGCTTTGATGGTTTTACACCCGTAAAGCTCCTTTGCAATACGCGAGACTCATTGACATGCTGGTGGAGCTCGGTAAAGATGATGAGCCGGACACGGGTCACATATGAAAAGACGGGCCTAGATGATGTCTCGGAAGAGGACTTAGGCTTGGAGGACAGAGAACCCCTCAAGCAACATAAGCAGATGTCTGATGAAGATTTTCAAGCGGCGGCGCGGAAAATATTGGAAGAAGGAGTAGGCACGGAGAAGGAGAAGGAGCTTTTAAAAGCCAAATTAGATGCGAACAAGGAAATTTTTGACCCTCCACATGCAGGTGGTGTCAAGCCTGAAGATTTCACTGCTGTTATTTACAAAATACCGGGTGCGGAGCCGTCACCGGCACCACGAAGGGCGAATTTGAGTATACATGAAGCGAAGATAGCGGAGGAGCTAGCAAGACAGCTGCTCAATGAGGACTTTATTGAGAGATCAACATCTCCAATAGTCTCACAACCAAGAATAGTGCCGAAGCCAGGAGGAGAATGGCGCCTGACAGTTAACTATGCTCGTGTTAACAAGGTGCTGGAGGAAGAGAGAAATCCTCTCCCGACATTAGAAGAAGGAAGGAGAGTACTGCGGAATGCAAAATTCTATTCGGTCATTGACCTTAAGAATGGCTTCTGGCAGATACCACTGGAGGAAAAGTCCAGATGGCTGACGGCGTTTGTGGTGGGTATGGAAATATACCAATGGAAAGTGCTTCCGATGTGCCTCAAGCAAGCCCCAGGACTTTTCCAGAAGGCGATGCAGAAGATGTTGAGCAGTCAGTACGATGATTTGTCTGACGGAGGCTTTATGAGAAGGCGGGGACAGAAGGCGGGAGAATATGCATTTTGCTATATCGATGACATTATCGTATACTCTAACACAATGGAGGAGCATATCGATCATTTGTCCGATATATTCAGGCGCATCGGAGCTTTTGGCATGAAGTGCAATCTAAAGAAGTGTCAACTTGCCAAGACGAGTGTGACATACTTAGGGTACGAGATCTCCCATAATCGAGTCTCGATATCCAAAGAGAAGAGGGAGGAGATTATGAATCGACCGATACCAAAGAACCGCACTGAATTGCACTCATTCCTTGCGATGGCGCAATACTATAGCCAGTTTATACCAGATTGGGCTGCAACACGGGCTAAGTTGGAAAGAATGATAGATTTTGGAGACTTTGAGAAGTGGGACGAAGAGGCTTTGCAAGCGTTTCATGCGCTCAAAGATCTTCTTTACGAAGACCCGAAGGACGGAGGACTGGTGTTAACGATGCCGCCGACTTTACGAAACAATTCGTAGTCGATACAGACGCATCTAAGTTTGCGATTGGGGCTGTATTACAACAAGAGGATGAGGAGAAGAAATTACGCCCAATCATGTTTATTAATAGGAAGTTGTGTGCGGAGAGAAACTATTGCACAAGGCAAAGAGAGGCGTTAGCGGTGGTATGGGCCCTCAAGAGGCTCAGAGAGTATTTGTGGGGAGGACCTCAATTTACTGTCAGGACTGATCATCATAACCTGTTATGGTTGATGAATCATGAACAGACGGGACGGCTGGCGCGGTGGCAAGCGTTCTTGTCTTGTTTCGATTTTACAATGGTCCATCTACCGGGGAAGCGAAATGTGGTCGCTGATAGCCTCTCTAGGCTAGAGTTTAACTCGGAAGTATCGGCGTTGGTGTCCACGGTGGAGATGGAAGACTTGTCCACTGACAAGATGTATGAGGTCAGCTACATTGAGGCGATGGAGATGGCGAGTGGAGTCCGGGGGCATTACAGTAGTGATTTTGGCTGGTCGTTAAAGTGCTCAGTCTGATAGTAAGTCCTATTAAATTCCAATAGCAATATAACGATGTAGTCACTGGCACTATACCGTGGGTGCCACGGTTATGAATATTACGCATTTAATCATTACAATGGCACTATTGACATAGAACTAAGGGGGCGCGGCGTTGGATGGTTAAGCTCAAATCTTGAGATGTAGACTGATATTTATGTTAGCAGAAAGGACTAGTGCTGGCATAACAACCGATGTTGGAGCCGACGAGACAGGCATTGGGAGTGGCCGCGGGACACACCTGGGCCACACACACACACACACACAGATAGATAGATAGAAGGTGGAGAGAGATAGAGGGGGGGGGGGGGGGAGGGAGAGATTGTTGTGTTGCGTGGCTGGGCACAGATATGACTTTCAGTTCAAGCACGTACATACGTGAGTAAGTAAGTATATCTGCGTATGTAAGAACGCCTTAAGGTGACCTGGGAGACGTGTTGCGAGGGCGTAAGCAAGTAGGTAGGTATGTAAGCAAGTAAAGTAAGTAACGGTACAGACACTGTAAGTAAGTAAGTGAGTAAGTAAGTAAGTAAGTGAGTTACGGTGCAAACACTTGCGGCGGTGTTGCGTGGGCGCGCGCAGACGTGGGCAGAGCTGTGGCAGGCGTGCGCCAGGTTGCCTACGTACATGGCATACATACATGCATACATCGTACATACGTACATACATATATACATACATATATACATTACATACAATACAAGACAAGACAACACAACACAAGACAAGACAATGCAACACAACACAATACAACATAACACAACACAATACAATACAACACAATACAATACAATACAATACAATGTCATGCAATGCAATACAATACAATACAACACAACACAATACAATACATAAATACCTAGGGCATATGCAATACAATACAATACAATACAACATAATACAATACAATACATAAATACCTAGGGCGGTGGAGTGGGGACAACAGGAGTAGCCTAGATGCACACACAATTTTTGCACAATATATGTAAATGATTATGATTATGATTATTATTATTATTATTATTATTATGGACACCGTGATAGCCCAGTGGTCAAGTTCTACCATCTGGGCCCTGTCGCCAGTTCGATTCCCGTCGGTGCCACCAGTATTTTCATTGAACATACCGGTCCGTCTGGAAGTGTTCGAACTGCCCTTGCGGGGGTGTCATTAGAGCCTATCGTCAATTCTTCGTACTCCCCTCACGGGTGAGACGATGGAGGCGCATGTGCAGATTTGCATCAGCCATTGACAGAGAAGCACTATTATTATTATTATTATTATTATTATCATTATTATTATTATTATTATTATTATTATTATTATTATTATTATCATTATCATCATTATTATCATTATTATTATCATTATTATTATTATTAGGGAGTACATAGGCCATCGGTCCCTTTCCATGGGCTGATTGGTATAAAGCTCCTAGAGGAATGTTCTATGCCGTCACTTCCTTTATTCCACCGATTGGTGTTGAGACTTTCCTTATGGAATGGAGGACTGGATGCACATGGCCTTTTGGCTCAGCAATTGGCAGACGATACATACAAATTATTATTATTATTATTATCCCTGAAAGGTGTTGGCAGTAGGGGGTGGGGGGATTTGGGGGGGAGGGGGGAAATGGAAATTGTGTACCCCCACCCACCCGTCCACCCCCCTCCCTTTCCGCTTACCTGTACCCATAAATCATGGTTTGTGGGAACGAGAAGGAGTTGGGATCTCATATTAACAGGGTGGCTAGCCCCAGACTCGATCTCGATGTCGATATAATTTTTGGAATTCACGGAAATATTTGCGTTAGGGCAGTGTCCTGAATGCCAAAATTCCTTTTTTGGGCCTATTTTTGCACCCCCTCCCCATAAATCATTGTTTGTAGGAACCAGGAGGAGCTGCAGCTCATATTTGCAGGGCGGCTAGCCCCAGAGTCGATCTTGATGTTGATATAGTTTTTTTGGAATTCACGCAAATATTTGCGTTAGGGAAGTGTCCTGAATGCCAAAATTCCTTGTTTTTTCGGCCTATTTTTGCACCCCCTGTCCCCATAAATCATGGTTTGTGTGAAACAGGAAGATTTGGGTGCTCACATTGACAGGGTGGCTAGCCCCAGACTCGATCTTGATGCTGATATAAGTTTTTGGAATTAGCTCAAATACGTGCGTTAGGTGAGTGTCCTGAATGCCGAAACTCATTTTTTTGGGAGTACTTGCCGGTACCTCCGGCAAGGTAACGTACCGTGTCGAGGGGGAAGAGGGAAGGGGGGGGGGGGGGGGGGGGGTCCGGGTGGCCCTCGCCCCCGGGAACCCCAGCCCTGCAATTGTACGTACCCGTTTCGGTCGCGGGTGGCACACAAACCAGAAAATTGAGGTCTTTGTGCCACCAGGCGCCGTTGAAGCACACCAGAGGGATTTAGCGGCTCATATTGGGCGGATCTGACACTTCTTGATGAACTCTCTTCGAAAATATAAAAACTGTGGCGTCGGGTGGCGTCAAAACCAGAAAATGCAGGCTTTTGCGCCACCAGGCACCGTTTGCGCACACCAGAGGGAGTTTGAGGCTGATGTTTGGTGTACCCGACATCTCTCGGTGAACTCTTTGCTGAGATCCAAAAGTTGGGTGCCGGGTGGCACAAAACCCAGATATTTTAGGTTTTTGTGCCACCAGAGCTTACACTTGCGTTCTGCTGGTGCCTCCGGCAATTTTTGAACATACCCTGTCGACTGTGGAAAGGAGGGTCTGGGGGGCCCTTCCCCAGGGAACCCCAGCCCGGCAATTGTACGACCCCACGCGAATTAGCCGGCACCAAAATGAATGGCTGAGAATGCTCAAAGGCTGTAAGAGTTGTGCCGGAAGGGTTTATGCCGGTTACCTCCTGCCATTGAACGTACCCTGTCGACTGTGGGGGGCGGTCCGGGGGGCCCTCCCCCCGAGAACCCCAGCCCCGCAATTGTACGTACCCGAAGCGAATTTGCCGGCACCAAAATGAATGGCTGAGATTGCTCCAAGGCTGTAAAAGTTGTGCATGTGAGAATGAGATGCAAAGCGACCTTGGGAACAGGGGGGGGGGGGGGGGGGGGGGGGGGGGGGGGGGGGGGGGGTGCGCGCGCACCGCAAACCATCCTTTCAGGTGTTGGCGCACCCCTAATTATTATTACTGTTATTATTATTATTATTATTATTATTATGGACACCGTGATAGCCCAGTGGTCAAGTTCTACCATCTGGGCCCTGTCGCCAGTTCGATTCCCGTCGGTGCCACCAGTATTTTCATTGAACATACCGGCCCGTCTGGAAGTGTTAGAACTGCCCTTGCGGGGGTGTCATTAGAGCCTATCGTCAATTCTTCGTACTCCCCTCATGGGTGAGACGATGGAGGCGCATGTGCAGATTTGCATCAGCCATTGACAGAGAAGCACTATTATTATTATTATTATTATTATTATTATTATTATTTGGACACCGTGATAGCCCAGTGGTCAAGTTCTACCATCTGGGCCCTGTCGCCAGTTCGATTCCCGTCGGTGCCACTAGTATTTTCATTGAACATACCGCTCCGTCTGGACCAGTATTTTCATTGAACATACCGGTCCGTCTGGAAGTGTTGGAACTGCCCTTGCGGGGGTGTCATTAGAGCTTATCGTCAATTCTTCGTACTCCCCTCACGGGTGAGACGATGGAGGCGCATGTGCAGAAATGCATCAGCCATTGACAGAGAAGCACTATTATTATTATTATTATTATTATTATTACTATTATTATCATTATCATTATCATTATTATTATTATTATTATTATTATTATTATGATTATTAATATCATCATCATCATCATCATCATCATCATCACCATCACCATCATCATCATCATTATCCCTGAGTATGTGTTGGGGGGGGGAGGGGGGAAATGGGAATTGTGTACCCCCCAAAGTAAATGGCAGCCCTGTCCCCATAAATCATGGTTTGTGGGAACGAGGAGGAGTTTGGAGCTTATATTTGCAGTGTGGGCAGGCAAGCCCCAGACTCGATGTTGATGCTGATATAATTTTTATGGTTATGGGAGTGTCCTGAATGCACAATTCCTTGTTTTTTTGGCCTATTTTTCTGCACCCCCTGTACCCATAAATCATGGTTTGTGGGAGCGAGGAGGGGTTGGGAGCTCCTATTGACAGGGTGGCTAGCCCCAGACTCGATCTTGATGCTGATATAAATTTGTTGGAATTCACGCAAGTGCCCCAGGTCCTTGGTTTTTTGGCCTATTTTTTGCACCCCCCGTCTGAGTAAATCATGGTTTGTGTGAACCAGGACGAGTTGGGAGCTCATATTGACAGGGTGGCTAGCCCCAGACTCGATGTTGATGCTGGTATAATTTTTGTTTTGAAATTCACACAAATATTTGTGTTAGAGGAGTGTCCTGACTGCCACAATTCCTTTTTTTAAAAGCCTTTTTTGTGCACCCCCTGTCCCCATAAATCATGGTTTGTGGGAACCAGGAGGAGTTCGGAGCTCCTATTGACAGGGTGGCTAGCTGCAGACTCGATGTTGGTGCTGGCATAATTTTTTGGAATTCACCCAAATATTTGCGTTAGGGGAGTGTCCTGAATGCCAAAATTCCCTGTGTTTTTGGGAGTACTTGCCGGTACCTCCGGCATTGAACGTGCCCTGTCGACGGGGAAGGGGGGGGTCCTTCCCCCGGGAACCGCTGCCCTGCAATTCACGCCTATTAGTCGGCACCAAATTGAATGGCTGAGAATGCTCGAAGGCTCTAAGAGTTGTGCCAGAAGGGTTTATGCCGCTTACCTCCTGCAATTGAACGTACCCTGTCGACTGTGGAAAGCGGGAGTCCGGGGTGCCCTTCCCCCGGGAACTTAAGCCCTGTAATTGTACGTACCCCACGCGAATCAGCCGGCACGAAAATGAATGGCTGAGAGTGCTCCAAGGCTCCCAAAGTTGATTTTTTGGTTTTCCCAACCTCAGGAGGGCTCTAGGTGGTGAACCAGTTGAAATAGAGATTTACGAAGATTTTAGCAAAGTAGTGACAAAAGTGAACCAGTTGAAATAGAGATTTACGAAGATTTTGGCAACGTAGTGCCGCTGAGAATGCGCCAAGGCTCTAAGAGTTGTGCCAGAGGGGCTTAGAGGCTGATTCTTTGTGTTTTCGCAAGCTTGTCACAAGCTCTTTTTCAGGGATATAGCTGAAATGATGAAATTCGAATGTAATGACAAAGTAGTGCCAAAATGAATGGCTGGATATTGCTGCAAGGCTGTCAAAGTTGTGCATGTGAATGAGAGGAAAAGCGACCTTGGGAAGAGAAGCAGGCGGGGGGGGGGGGGGGGGGGGGGGGGGGGGGGGGGGGGGGGGGGGGGGGGGGGGGGGGGGGAAGGGGTGCGCTTCGCACCCCAAACCATTCTTTCAGGTGTTAGCGCCTAATTATTATTATTATTATTATTATTATTATTATTATTATTACTATTATTATTATCAGGTAGTACATAGGCCATTGGTCCTTTTCAATGGGCTGATTGGTATAAAGCTCCTAGAGTAATGTTCTATGCCGTCACTTCCTGTATTCCACCGATTGGTGTGGAGACTTTCCTTATGGAATGGAGGACTGGATGCACATGGCCTTTTGGCTCAGCCATTGGCAGGAGATACATTATTATTATTATTATTATTATTATTATTATTATTATTATTATATTATTATTATTACTATTATTATTATTATCATTATTATTATTATTGTCATTATTATCAAAGCTTACGGAATTTTTATATGTAGAATTGTGTGTGTGTGGAGAGAGAGAGAGGGGGGGTGGGGGGGGGGGGGGGGGTGGGGGGAGAGAGAGAGAGAGATAAAGAGATAGATAGAGATAGAGAGAGACAAATTATATATATGTACATATATATATATGTGTGTGTATATATATATATATATGTGTGTGTGTGTGTGTGTCTGTGTGTGTTTGTGTGTGTGTGTGTTTGTGTGAGCGAGCGAGCGAGAGAGAAAGAGAAAGAGACAGAGACAGAGAGAGAGAGAGAGAGAGAGAGAGAGAGAGAGGGAGAGAGAGAGAGACATACACACAGACGAAGAGAGGTACCGCTGGGGCATGGGTTAGAGGTACAGGTCAGCGGGCATGTGTCACTGCTGTAGCTGTTGTACGAGCTGCTCCCCAGCGCAGCGCTGCGCACATACAGACACATCACAGACAGGAGAGAGTGAGAGGGCGTGTGCCACTACTGAAGCTGTTGTAGTTGCACGAGGTGCTCATCAGCGCGCTGCATACATACATACATCCATACATACATACACATGCATACATGCATACATGCATACATACATACATACATTACCTGGCATAGTTAGACGAGGAGCTGCCGTAGCTGCTAGCTGAGCCTGCATAGCGTAATGTATCTATGTATGTATGCATGTATATATGTATGTATGTATGTATGTATATATGCATGTGTACGGATGTATGTATACAGCTACTGCCGTAGCTGCAAGCCAATCCCACATGGATACATACGACTAGCCAGATTTTGCATGGTCGGGGTGTGAGATGTATGAGATAAGAGATTTTTTGCTTTTGCTGCATTGAGTTTCAAGTAGGCACCTCACATTGCGCAGACAAACAGATAGATAGCTAGATGGATAGATGGATAGATAGATAGATAGATGGAAAGATAGAGGGATAGATAGATAGATAGATAGACGGATAGATAGATAGATAGCCACAGCCGTAGCTGCTAGCTGTGCCTGCATAAGATAAGGTAAGGCAAGGTAAAGGTAAGGGTAAAGGTAAAGGTAAGGTTAAGGGTAAGGGTAAAGGTAAGGTAAAAGGTAAGGTAAGGTAAAAGGTGCGGTAAGGTAAAAGGTAGGGTAAGGTAAAAGGTAAGGTAAAAGGTAAGGTAATGTAAAATGTAAGGTAAGGTAAAAAGTAAGGTAAGGTAAAAGGTAAGGTAAGGCAAGGTAAAAGGTAAGATTAAGGTAAAGGTAAGGTGAGGTAAAAGGTAAGGTAAGGTAAAAGGTAAGGTAAGATAAAAGGTAAGGTAAGGTAAAAGGTTAGGCAAAAGGTAAGGTAAGATAAAAGGTAAAGTAAGGTAAGGCAAGGTAAAAGGTAAGGTTAAGGTAAAAGGTAAGGTAAGGTAAGGTAAAATGTAAGGGAAGGTAAAATGTAAGGTAAGGTAAAAGGTAAGGTAAGGTAAAAGGTAAGGTAAGGTAAACGGTAAGGTGAAAGGTAAAAGGTAAGGTGAAAGGTAAGGTAAAAGGTAAGGTGAAAGGCAAGGTAAAAGGTAAGGTAAAAGGTAAGGTAAAAGGTAAAGGTAAAGATAAGGTAAGGTAAGGTAAGGGTAAGGTAAGATAAGGTAAAGTAAGGTAAGGTAAGGTAAAGGTAAAGGTAAAGGTAAGGTAAGGTAAGGTAAGGTCAGGTAAGGTAAGTTAAGGTAAGGTCTTAAGGTACGGTAAGGTATCAAGGTAAGGTAAGGTAAGGCAAGTCAAGGCAAGGCAAAGGCAAGGCAAGGTAAGGTAAGGTAAGGTAAGGTAAGGTAAGGTAAGGTAAGGTAAGGTAAAGGTAAGGTAAGGTAAAGTAAGGCTAGCACCATAGCTGCCTGAGCCGCTGTTACTGTTGCTGCTGCTATAGCCAAGGTTAGCGCTGTTAGTGTTGCTGCTGCAGCACTGTCCGTTCTGGCACGACGAGCTGCCCAGCGGACATACCACACCCTGGGTAAGTAAGTAAGTAAGTAAGTATGCATGTATGCATGTAAGTAAGTAAGTATGTATGTATGCATGTATGTATGTGTATTCATGAATGTGTACTGCGTTCCAGACAGTGCAGTGTTGCAGACAGGCCTTTGTATGTATGTATGTATGTGTGTGTGTGTGTGCGTATACGTTACCGCGTTCCAGACGGTGTCGTGTTGCAGACAGGCGTTCTGGCGCGAGTCGAAACACACTTCCTGCGCCTGCACAGATAGAATTGCATAATATAACATACAGAGCATAGCATAACATAGCATACATTGCATACATACACACACAGACACACACACACATGCATACATACATACATACATACACACACACATAGAGAGGCGTCACACCTGCGCGTTGCCGGGCACGATGGCGCGACAGCACGACATACCTAGATAGATAGATAGATAGATAGATAGATAGGTAGGTAGGTAGGTAGGTTGATAGATAGATAGATAGATAGATGTACATTCATACATACATTTCGTACAAAACCACGTGAGCGTCTCCCCCCCCCCCCCCCCTCTCTCTCTCTTTCCCTACCCCAAGAAGATAGATAGATAGATAGATAGATAGATAGATACCGAAGCTCTGTTGACAGGCGCTGAGCAGCGACTGCGCACAGCTCTGATACATACAAATAGGTCGATAGATAGGCCAGGACAAGTTGATACACAGATAGGTCAAATAGACAAGTTGACAGACAAATAGGTCGATAGATAGACAAGTTGATCGAAATAGGTTGGTAGGTAGGTATGGATAAAGGGAAAGATAGATAGATTAGATAGATAGATAGATAGATAGATAGATAGATGGATGGATGGATGGATGGATAGATAGATAGATAGATAGATAGATAGATAGATAGATAGGTGGTGGCGCTCGCCAGCGACTGCAAACAGCTCTGATACATACGAATAAGTCGATAGATAGACCATCACAAGTTGATACACAGATAGGTTGCTAGATAGACAAGTTGAGAGACAAATAGGTCGACAGATAGCCGGATTGACGCAGAAACAGGTTGGTAGGTAGGTATTGATAAAGAAAAAGTTGTTGTTGATGTTGGTAGGTAGGTATAGATAAAGGAAAAGTTATTGTTGTTGAAGAAAGAGAGAAATCAATGGAGAAAGAGAGATAGAGACGGGTCCTGCGGCGCCGCTGTTGTATCCTATGTTGTTGTTGATGGTGATGGGCGTGTTGCCATTGCTATTGCTGTTGTCGGCACCGGCCTGCCAGTACATACATACACACACACACATACATACATACATACATACATACATACATACGTACCAGCGCAAGTGCGGACAGCAGCATGGAGAAGGCGTCCGCGTTGTTGTTGTTAGTCGGGACGACTGCCGACCCTGCCTGCTTGCCATAGCCCTGCACATACATACATACACACATACCTACCTACCTACCTACCTACCTAGCTACCTGTTGGCTATAGCTTGGACTGTAGTCCTTGCTACCGTAGTCCTGCACGTACATGCACATCATAAGTACAAATATACGTACTGCATACATACATACATACATAATGGTAGAGAACTTGCTGTAGTTTTACATGCATACATACATACATACATACATACATAGATACATACATACATGCATGCATACATACATACATACATACATACATAACATACATACATACCTGTTTGCTGTAGTCTTGTTGCTTGCTGTAGTCTTGTTGGTAAGAAGACGACTTGCCGCTGCAAAAAGCACAAGATATTGTTGCTCTCTCTCTCTCTCTCTGTGTCTCTCTCTCTCTTCTCTCTCTTTCTTTGTTGATAGGAAGAGGACTTGCCGCTGCATACAGCACAAGACATTGTTGCTTGCTCTCTCTCTCTTTGTTGGTAGGAAGAGGACTAAGCGCTGCAAAAAAAGCACAAGATATTGTTGCTCTCTCTCTCTCTCTCTCTTTCTTTGTTAGTAGGAAGAGGACTAAGCGCTGCAAAAAAGCACAAGATATTGTTGCTCTCTCTCTCTCTCTCTCTCTCTGTTGGTAAGAAGAGGACTTGCCGCTGCAAAAAAAAAAAAAAAAAAAAACGAAAAAACAATACATTTTTGTTCTCTCTCTCTCTCTGTCTCTCTCTTTGTTGGTAGGGACTTGCCGCTGCAAAAAGCACAAAATATTGTTGTGTTCTCTCTCTCTCTCCCTCTCTCTCTCTCTAGATCTCTGCTTGTAGGAGCACTTTCACCCACCGCTGCAATCAGCACAAGATATTGTTGTAAGTGATCAATGCAGTTTTTCTGTCTCGGGTAAGCTAAGAAATGCAGACGCACCAGACGTACTTCCAAAAACTTTTTTGT
>WBZZ01000586.1:22500-25000 GCA_019918135.1 Paulinella micropora
TCGTAACCGCCGCATCGGCGTCAGCATTTCAGGGATCGCGCAGTGGGCCAGTGGCGTGGTGCCTAAGGGCTGGGGCGATATGAACTACACTAGCCTGGGCACACACTTGCGCGAGGCGTATAAGCGCGTACGGGCAACCAACACCCGACTGGCCGAACAGGCCGGCGTGCCCGCCTCCGTGCGCGTTACCACTGTCAAGCCCAGCGGCTCTATCTCGCTCTTGGCTGGAGCGACCCCTGGCGTGCATTACCCGGTCAGTCGCTATGCCATCCGGCGCATACGCATCGGCAAAAACTCCCCACTGGTGGCTCCACTGCTGGCTGCGGGCGTGCCGTGCGAAGAGGACCGCTGCTCCCAGCACACGTTCGTGTTCGAGTTCGTCATCGATCACGGAGAGGTGCGGCCGTGCGCGGAGGTGTCACCCTGGGAACAGTTCTGCTTGGTACAGACATACATACATGCATGCGTGCATACATAGATCCAAACATGCATACAATACATACGATACATAAATACATACATACATACATACATACATACATACATACATATATACATACATACATACATAGGTGCAGATGGTGCAGAAACACTACGCGGATAACTGCGTCTCCGCCACCATCTACTTCGACAAGGAGAAAGACGGCGCGGACATTGAGAAGATGCTGGCCATGTTCATTCCCAACCTCAAATCGGTCAGCATGCTACCTCACGCCGGCCACGGGTATGTACAAGCTCCCTACCAGCCCATCTCGGCCGCAGAGCACGAGGCCAGGTCGCGCGCCTTCGTCCTGCCCAGTTTCCACAAGGTGATCGGCAACGTGCCCAAAGGCAGCAAGTATTGCTCCAGCGACACCTGCGAGTTGTAAACACGAAAAATACAAAGATTTGAAAAACGAAGAGGCTTTTGCGGACCTTGAAAAACCTTGGGCGAGTTTGGTAATCCTCCCCACAGCCTCCTGGCTTTCTGTCACCAAGCTCCGCAGATAAGTTCAAAACGAGCCATTACACAGCAGCATCACCTGCCACATTGGTTGGGAACGAAGGGCTTCAAGTGATGACCTATGGTACTTAAATGAAAAAAGGGAGCCTCTCCTGTCCTGGGATCACCTCTTGAGGTTCGCTAATGAAGCAAACCGATCAAGTAACTAAGGCAGGGTGGTGTCACCCTGCCTTAGTTACTTGATCAGGGTGGTGTCACCCTGCCTTAGTTACTTGATCGGTTTGTTAGCGTACCTCAAGAGGTGATCCCAGGACAGGAGAGGCTCCTTTTTTCATTTAAGTACCATAGCTCATGACTTGAAGCCGTTCGTTCCCAAGCAATTTGGCAGCTGATGCTGTTGCTGTGTAATGGCTTGTTTTGAGCTTTTCCCAAGAGCTTTCTTGTGAGCTAGGAAAAAAGGTTTTCATTGCAACTGGCTGAGAGCAAACTGCTTAAAGTCGTTGTTTACTGTCATGTGTAGCTGGAGAAAGACCTCTCCTTGCTACCACAGACGCCTGCAAATCCAGTCCGAGGCTCAACCTGGAAGCGTACTTTTCATGAGCGAGCTCAAAGAGCTTTCTTTATTTGTTTTATTTGCCTTGGAGCTTGCATGCACGCCCTTAAGTCACTTACTACGTGCTCTAGCTCGGATGGCTTGAACCGCTGAGCAATACAACTGGGTTGCTGTTAAATTACTATCTCTGACTTGTCCGTATCCGACTCAAGAACAGTTCAAATCTGATGGACCACCTACCCAAGAGAACGCCATCTTCCTCCTTTCTTTCTTTCTTTCTTCCTTCCTTCCTTCCCTTTCTTCCTTCCCTCTTCCTTCCTACTTGCCACAAAACTTGAGTCATACTCACCCGGCTGCTCTGAACAATTTAATACATGTGAATCGTGACCCATCTGTGGCATTTAATCCTTACCCTGGCGAGCGCCAGGCTGCGCCACATTTGTCGATCATTGCCACATTTGTTCAGTGTTTTTCCAACTGAATAAAATCATCATTTCTCATCGTACTGAGCTAATAATACTGAAATAAGCTGGATATTGTAGCTATTAATATTTCAAGACATGCTCTATCGATCAGTACCAGGTAGTAGGATACGTGAAGGTATTGATACGGAGGTAATATCTTATCGGGAAGTGACTTAAATGATGATGTTCAACTAGTCATTGACTAATATTGAAAGTAACGGTGCTGCCAACCAGTGTTTTTCAACTTTTCGGGACTACGTTTTTTGAGCCTGACATTGCCACTTTTGGTTTTTCAAGTGAAGTTTCACCAGGAGTCAGGTCCGCGCACCCTGTAACATTGCTGCCGGCTGTAGGCGCAGATAAGTTAAGATTTCGGGTTCGGCGGCGGCAGAGTCGAGGTGTAATAGATGTAGTTAGAGAGGTGTTTTGGCCCGCAGGGCATGTGTCACGTACCTGAAGCAGTGTGTGTGTGTATGTGTGTGTGTGGGGGGGGGGGGGGGGGGGGGGGGGGGGGGGGGCCAACATTAATATTAACTCATC
>WBZZ01000587.1:35000-37500 GCA_019918135.1 Paulinella micropora
ATAATAATAATAATAATGATAATAATAATAATAATAATAATAATAATAATAATAATAATAATGATGATGATATTTACTACATCTGAGGCGTACTGATGCAGCTAATGGCATATCCTCAACGGACATAAGCCTCCAATACCCTTGTTCGAGGTCCTCCACCCCCCCGTGTCAGTCTCTCGCCTGATGATCGGGGCCACCGATGGAGCTCCTGAGGGCAAGACTGCACTAAGCCGAGGTTATTCCGCAGTCCCGGCAACCTCTTGCAAGACGTCACCGAATGTGCAAGTGCATACACCAAGCGCGGGTGCTAGAGCTGCCTCGAAACCCCACCCATAACAATCTGGTGTCTGCTGGGTCCTGGGCTATCAACCAGCATATGCGGAGTTTAAGATCTTGTACGCGCGCAACGACCCTCCTCCCCAGCATCTACCACCAAAGGGTTATGAGTTGGCGTCACAGTTTAACGCCTTGAGGCCATTGGGCTGAATAATAATGATAATAATGATAATAATAATAATAATAATAATAATAATAATAATAATAACAATAATAACAATAATAACAATAATAACAATAATAACAATAATAACAATAATAACAATAATAACAATAATAATAATAATAATAATAATAATAATAATAATAATAATAATAATAATAATAATAATATACTTCCTCTAAGGCATACTGATGCAGCTGATGGCACGATCCGTTTCCGGACATGAGCCTCCATGCCCTTGTTCGAGGTGCTCCATCCCCACCTAGTCAGTCTCTCGACTGATGATCGGGGCCACCGATGGAGCTCCTGAGGGCAAGACTACACTAAGCCGAGGTTATTCCGCAGTCTCAACAACCTCTTGCAAAACGTTGCCGCATGTGCAAGTGCGTACACCAAGCATGGTTGCTAGAACTACCTCAAAACCCCACCCATAACAATTTGGTATCCGCTGGGTCCACGGGCTATCAACCGGCATAGCGGAGTTTAAGATCTTCGACAGGCGCCCAACGACCCTCCTCCCCAGCATCATCCACCAAATGGTTTTGAGTTGGCATCACAGTTTAACGCCGTAAGGCCATTGGGCTGAATAATAATAATAATAATAATAATAATAATAATAATAATAATAATAATAATAATAATAATAATAATAATAATAATAATAATAATAATAATAATAGTGCTTCTCAGTCAATGGCGAATGCATTTCTGCACATGTGCCTCCTCGTCTCACCCGCGAGGGGAGTACGAAGATTTGACGATAGGCTCTACTGACACCCCCGCAAGGAAGCTCCAAGCCATCCAGACAGACCATTATTTTCAAAGAAAATATCCTTTGAAAATACTGGCCCCGACGGGAATCGAACTGGCGACAGGTCCCAGATGGTAGACCTTAACCACTGGGCTATCGCGGTGCCAATAATAATAATAATAATAATAATAATAATAATAATAATAATAATAATAATAATAATAATAATAATAATAATAATAATAATAGTAATAATAGTAATAATAATAATAATAGTGCTTCTCTGTCAATGGCTGATGCATTTCTGCACATGCGCCTCCATCGTCTCACCCGTGAGGGGAGTACGAAGAATTGACGATAAGCTCTAATGGCACCCCCGCAAGGGCAGTTCCAACACTTCCAGACGGGCCGGTATGTTCAATGAAAATACTGGTCCAGAAATAGACCGGTATGTTCAATGAAAATACTGGTGGCACCGACGGGAATCGAACTGGCGACAGGGCCCAGATGGTAGAACTTGACCACTGGGCTATCACGGTGTCCAAAATAATAATAATAATAATAATAATAATAATAATAATAATAGTGCTTCTCTGTCAATGGCTGATGCATTTCTGCACATGCGCCTCCATCGTCTCACCCGTGAGGGGAGTACGAAGAATTGACGATAAGCTCTAATGACACCCCCGCAAGGGCAGTTCCAACACTTCCAGACGGGCCGGTATGTTCAATGAAAATACTGGTCCAGACGGATCGGTATGTTCAATGAAAATACTGGTGGCACCGACGGGAATCGAACTGGCGACAGGGCCCAGATGGTAGGACTTGACCACTGGGCTATCACGGTGTCCAAAATAATAATAATAATAATAATAATAATAATAATAATAATAATAATAATAATAATAGTAATAACATTCACTCTGACCTCCTCGTCATACCGGCGCCTTCTCTCCGTCAATCCACCCTGTTCAAACATACATACATACATACATACATACACACACACATACATACATACATACATGCATACATGCATACATACATAGATAATGTATGCGTACGTACGAACATACATACATGCATACATACATACATAAATACATACATACATACATACATACATACACGCATACATACATGAATACATACATGCATACATGCATGCATACATGCATGCACACATACATACATACATACATACATACATTTAGTGCATATATATATACATATATATATAAAATATATAA
>WBZZ01000587.1:45000-62500 GCA_019918135.1 Paulinella micropora
TAATAATAATAATATAATAATAATAATAATAATAATAATAATAATAATAATAATAATAATAATAATAATAATAATAATAATAATAATAATAATAATAATAATAATAATAATAATAATAATAATAATAATAATAATAATAATAATAATAATAATAATAATAATAATAATAATAATAATAATAATAATAATAATAATAATAATAATAATAATAATAATAATAATAATAATAATAATAATAATAATAATAATAATAATAATAATAATAATAATGACAACAACAACTGTCTCTATACAGACAACGAACGAACCAACACCTACCGACCAAGCCACACGCTGCTTAAAAACCAAGACGACCAACAGCTGACGTCTCGCACAAAAACAAGCTGCTGACACTCCAAACAAGACGTCTGCCAGAAGACGCCTTGTCCCCCACACTGACACTTTGCAACCAGTTCGTACCTTGCGTATCCCCAAAAGGAAACGACCCCATGTGAACGAACCCGTAATGGCTGGTATGTGGGACTCGCCCACACAAGAGGCTGATCGATCAGCTATGGACAATCAAGGTCAAGCTGACGACACGAACACTGGGGCTGGTCCCTTCCAGACACTCGTGCCGAATCGTGCCGATATATTCGGTCGTGATGCCAAAAATGCTGCACCCATCCCACAGTCCCCATGGAGAGACGCTGGGGGCACATTGATCTTGACCCGAACCACAATCCCTGTCATCCCTGTCCCTCAGACTAGTTCGGACATGACGGGACCCACGGGATGGCTAGCGTCCCCAGCTGCACCTGAGAACCAATACCATTTCCCTCTCGCAGCCCCTCATATCCATAACAATATGTATGGGGACATCAACCATTGGACCAGAGCAACCATGGTGGTGGAGGGAAAAGACAAGGTGCTCGGCCTGATGTCCACTAACCCACTGTTCATAGAACCAAAATCGATAGTGGACCTTGTCACGCTTTGTGAGGACTTATGTATGTGTCGAGACAGGCTTCTCGATGAGGCTTGGCAAACATACCACCAACAAGTCCCACGTTTAAGGCAAACACTCACTTGCAGCAAATACGCTAGTGAACAAACAGCCATCATCTCTGTCGTAACTGCACCTGATGCCACTGGCGTGGACACTCTATATTGGCCCGATGCCAACTTCCTAAACCGTATACAGGCCAACCTCACGACAAGGGCCGTAGTCACCCTCAAGGGACTCGAGAACGTCACTGGGATGTGGGAACGTGTTTTGATGGAACAAAAACACTGGCGGGATGCCATAATCCCACAGACCTCCCCAGCCTATGACGACCTCGTGCAAACCCCGACTGACACAGCGGTGAAACCCCGACTGACCCTTTTGCCAAGGTACCATTGTTCCTAACATGGCTTAAGATCCGAACCACTCCCGCGACACTCTTTGACCTGTCCGACGAGGAGACCACAGTCCAAGTGGCCCCTCATCCGGCGGTCACCCTCTATGTGACCAACTACCTCACTGTGGTAGACCTCATCCTCCAAGCCATTTCCGACTGCCTACGGATCCAAATAGCCGTGCATGCAGTGGGTGACGATCGAACGGCCTCCACACCGGGGGTAGCTCGATAATCACTTTTCGTCGTGTATCAAATCGACGGAATATGGTGGATGAAAACATAGACAGGGATTCACCCCTCGAACGCCATCGCCGACCTAAGACAAAGACTGAAGACGCCAGTCATAAACGGGTGGACGCGGCGTTGCGAGCTGTTCGTGACCATGTCAACGTTGACTTTGCAGCACACACGCAAAGTGCGAGACTCCCGTATCGAGAGGGCCTTAAGCTTCTAATGGCTTATGCTGCCCTGGATCGGATCGTGGCCAGTCACGCACTTACGGTCGCCGATGTGAAGCAACTGTAAAACAGTCTTGTGGGTGGGTGGCCATCTCAGACGCTACTCACCACGGACTAGCCTACTTGGCAGATGACTGGCGAGGCTGGTGCGGGGCAGGGGAAACTCACACTCGACCAGCTCCCACATTACATGCTCCGCCAGTTCATATCCGCGGCAGACTGGGGCTACAGCATGCTCCCCCATATTGCTGTCGACCTCGTCCAGGACGCCGCCAGGCGGATGTGGGAAGACGATGTGGCAATCTCGTCCATCATCGATCTCCCAGAAACTGTTAACCAACTTAGTGAAGACCGATTTCGCTTCGTTGTTGTTCGTAGTCCTGAGCGGGATAGTGAAAGCCGAGCCGCAACAAGGGCGGACGGATGGCGAGACGTTCGTCCGGAATGTCCTGACCAAAGCCCAGGACTTGGATAACACGAACTTCAAAATCGTGCGGTTTCGAACAGACCGTATGTGCGAAGTATCCCACTGGACACCGATGTCTTTACCTCGGACAAGATCGAAAGAGCCAAGCGGGCCGATGTCCTGCTTAGAGCGATGACGATCACGGGTAGCACGCTTGAGGACCACCAGGCCAAACCGGGCCAACTGATTGACGTGTGGACTTTCGTGACCGGCAGCAGCTGGTCCAAGCGCCGTCAATCGTGGTCGAGCTCGTCCAGGAGCCCCTATAGCTCCTCGAGCTCCTCTAGCTCGTCGTACACCCCTCCACCGCCCTCTTCCATTTAGGGGCCACCCCGGCCACTGGCACGTTCAACTCGATGCCTCCGGCTGGCGGGACGGCACTCCCGTATCTGCCTCCCCCACCGCCAATGCCTCCTCCACCGCCCATGGCCTACCAGTATTACCCTTCCTCTGGGTTCGCATCTCCGCCACCGTTGTCACCGCCCCCGGTTCCGTACCCTCCTACCCGGGGCGGGCCCACATCCGAGGGTAAGTCGGGTAAGAGAAAACTCGGTGACAACGGCGTGGTCAAACCGCTATCTCACCTCCCACCGATTCCGGGCCCATACAATTGCCCGTTTGGCCTTTTTAACGAGACTATTGCGGGACCGTGGCACAAAAGCCCAGGTGCGGAGTGCTGTGATTATATAATGCATGCGGTCATCTTTAACTCGCTTGATGACAACCGACTGTGGGTCGCCCCGTGCCAATGGTCGAATGCTTGTCAATACCAACACCCACGCCAGGGGGTGGAACCAATAAAATGGTATATCCACCGTTGGTACGTGGGGCGATCCAAGGTTAGGAGGGGTGGCAATGGGTCCTCAACCCTAAGGACAACCACACCGAAGGCATCCGATTTCCCGCGATGGGACGACGTACTTCTTGCCACCCGGGCAAGACCCGCCCTGGCTGGCCCAGTACTCAACCGAGGCCAAAGCTCGGGTGGAAAGGTACCGAAGCCAGGGCAGGCAGTACGACGAAGTGGCATGCTATATGCCCGGGAAAGAACACCTGATCGGTACCTTACATACACATACACACCCTCTCAGACCTCAGATGCCCCTATGCTCCATGCAGGCGTCAAAAAGGCGAAGACGGGAAACAAGAAACCCAAGAACAAATAACCGTGGGCCGCCCAATGCGTCCACACCCGAGTCAACGACACGTGGTGCCTCGCCCTCGGGAGCGTTCTCCTTGCTCCTGAGTGGGACAGATATGCCATGTGCTGGCCGGCAAACTAAGGCGCCCGCCATGGGGACAGCCGCAGAGCAGCCTACCGTAGTGGCTCCGACTCTTCTCTTCACGGTCCCGGCCCAATCGCCGACCGAAACTCTGTATAGTCCCATAGAGGCTACGACCTCACTGATAGAGGATAGCGTTGAGACGAGGGATAAGGATATAGTGATGGGTAGCGACGACAACCGTCGGAAGCGTGTACCAAACGAGCCGGACACGGTCGCTGACCTTACCATAAAGGTCGGTTTACCCAATCCCTTACCTAAAGACACCGTCGCAAAGGCGACGCCGGCTGTAGATCCTGACACGATCACATCAAGAATATGTAATGGGGGGGCACCCAATAAGCCCTCGGACCCTCGCGTAAGGCGCGCGAGGCCTATCAGTGTCCGGCAGGTAGAAAACCCGCCCCTTTTGTGAACAAGGTAAATAAAGTATATGCAGGGGCACGCTCATATGATATATACTCAGGGCCAACCCTATTAGATCGGCGTACCAGTCTGACAAGGGGTACGGTCATTAGATCCGATGTCAATCATCCACGCATACCACGCCCCGACGACAAGGCTGTCCCATCACCGCCAGTCGGATACACCCCTTCACCTTTCCAAGTGGCAACCACTATGGTCCTGGCCGCCACAAGGGGTGACAAAGCCATCGCCCCGGCAGTCATTCGCCAAATGGGTCTTACTCCATTGCACGACTCCGACCGACTCGGAGTGACGGCGCGATCACAAGCGCGACAGTCCGCCGAGACAGAGTTAAGACAGGCTTTGACAACCCGAGCCGAACCAGTAGACCTCCCACCGGCGGAGGCACGGGACATGAGCTACACCAGATTATACTGAAAAGAGCTTAAGGGCTACCTAGATACCGGAAATGATAGCATGGCCCAAATCACATTCGCGGGCAAACGTTTCATAGACAAATATGGACGTCTGTTTGATTTTACTAAGACAGGCCCGCTCGGATATATCCGGGGTGCCAACGACGAACGGAGCGCGATCGTAGGAACGTGTTGACAGTCGAATTCCCGTCCGGGATGTCTTATACCATTCATGTCTTGGTCGTCCCGGCCTTCCCAGGCACTATCGTTTTGGGCAAACCCGCTCTCAAAATGATGGATGCACCGCTTATGCTGGGACAGGATATCATCAAATATGGACGTGGACGACATGAGTCTGAATTCCCGATCCTAAAATCGGAAACGGACCTCCCACGACGGTCAGGTCACACTGATACCACCGGCCCCTCCATTACCCTATGATGGACACCTCGCCGAGCAACCTTGTCTTACCCAACAGGGTACGGCATGGGTGTACGCCAATGCATACATCCCAGAGCCGGATGAAAAGCCACCCGACCCATGGGAGGACTTTGGAGAACTCGCGGCCATCAGGGAAGCTCAGATCTTACTCCTGAAGCGTCAGGAAGACTCGTGGCATCGCTTCGACCAGCCGGGTCAACTGACCAAGGGGGTTCACCAATACGTACGGGTCAAAACGAGCCTGGTATACCATGCTTTCAAAAGGCTGACGGAGGATGATGACGTCATGCTAAAGCTGAAGCAATGGTACCAAGGCACAGATCCGATACAGCCGGAAAGATTAACGGCGGTGCCCAAAATATTATCCGACCGCCTAGACCGGGGCGAAGACATTACGATTATCCTTCCAATCCATTCCACTGTCATGTGGTGGAGAGATGTTTTGGATCGGGTGATCGATGATCCTATTCCAATCCCTAGCCGACAGTCCAAACCCCTTATGGCCTTTCGCTTGGGGTCCGTTAAGGACGGGTTAGCATACCGTACCAAGCTCATGACCCGCAAGGTCGATGACTTACGGGAAGCGGCATTCCAAATCTTCCCCGGCTTCTACCATAAGTCCGCGGCGAAACAATATGCCGAAATGATCACCGATCTACAGGAGTTTGCCTCTTGGGACACTCAATCCTCCACGCGATACCCTGGCCGGGACGCGAAGGACGAGGTTGAAGACCCGGACTCCATACTTGAGTACCCGGATGACCCACGGGACCAAAAACCCGTCGAGGACATCATTGACGAGGTCATGGCGCGACAACAGGGGTCGCCAGACTTTGTCCGGGACCTCAAGGCCCAATTCCTTAAGAACAAAAAGCTGTTCGGCCCACTTGTCGCTGGCGGGGTGACCCATGCTGCCGCCAGGATAGAACGACAAGTCGGACAGACTATGCCCCGCCTCAAAGGATCACGCCTCAGTTACAAAGAGGAACAGATCTGCGAGGAAATGGTGCAGGGCATATTAGCCAAGCGACTGATAGAGCCATCGTGGTCGGAATTCCGATCGCCGGTCAGACTGGCCCCAAAGCCGGATCGCAAACAGCGCTTGTGCATCAACTACACCAGGCTGAACAAGATCATTAAGAGCGTCGAGGCTCCTATCCCTCGTATGCGAGATGGTCTTAACAAGCTTCGGCAGGCCAAGTTCTTTACCAAACTCGACCTAAAGAACGGTTTCTGGAATATACCGCTCGAAGCGGAAAGCCGTCCGTTGACTGCCTTCGCTGTCGGGGGGGAGACTGTACCAATGGACAGTCCTCCCGATGGGACTAAAGACTGCTCCTGCAATATTTCAGGACTGTATGAACGGCTCTATCGGACCGAAATATGGGGACGCCCAATTCATAGAGACCTACGGCCATACAAACCTATACAGCTTCTCTTATATCGACGACATTTTCATTTACTCCAATACGGAGGTGGAACACCTGGCTCATGTGTCAGAAGTGTTGCGTCGTTTGGAGGCCTTCGGCCTGAAGCTGAACCTAGACAAGTGCTCGTTCGCAAACAATCACATCGACTATCTAGGATACAGGGTACAAGGGGGCGAGATAGTGCTAAAGTCGGAGAAGCGGGACGCCATTCGTTCCCTCCCGCGCCCTAACACACGCACAGCGCTACACTCTTTCCTCTGTATGGCACAAGTCTATTCCGAATTCATTCCCAACTTCCAAGACTTCGTCAAACCTCTGCGGGATTTCTGCCTTAAAGGTGACCCGTATGGGGTGTGGCCACCCGCGGCCGAAGAGACGTATAACAAGTTGGAGGAAGCTTTAACAAGAGACCCTCTTACGGAGGGCGGGTCAGTCCTAATTCTACCCGATCGAAAAGCGCTTTATACTCGCTACTGACGCATCCAAATATGCAGTCGGGGCGGTATTACAGCAATACGACTCCGCTCACAAGCAACTCCGGCCAATTATGTTCGTCAGCAAAAAGCTGACCCCTGAACAGGTGAACTACTGCACACGGCAACGCGAAGCGTTAGCGATAGTGTGGGCGTTCAGGCGGCTGCGAGAGTACTTGTGGGGCGCACCGAATATACTAGTCCAAACCGACCATGCCAACCTGAGGTGGCTCATGGATAAGGAACATACGGGCCGACTAGCGAGATGGCAGTCGGAATTACCCTTGTATGATTTCACCATTGAGTACATCAAAGGCAAGGAAAACACGCTCCCGGACAGCCTTTCCCGAATGCCGAGAGTCAAAGACTCCATCGGGAACGGACTTGACCGGTTCGCCATGCACACACCAACGGCATGCCTTGTCGGGTGGACTAACAACGATGACTGGTTGGCCAGCGAACACACGCCGGGGTTCACAGACACACTGCCTACGGGTATGGCATATATAGCCACCAGCGCCATCAGCTGGCAACCGGGATATAAGACGGATACCCAAGAGCAGCTGCTGGAAAACCTCGAGTCTATCCGCCGCGTATGCTGCGCTAAGCACGACGCGGAAGACTGGCGGGATCTCCTTGAGGAGATTGATACGCAGTCAGACATCCTCAGCGAAGGGGATATACGGGAGGGCCAGACCCACGAACATGAACACTCCATGAACGCGTTCTTTTCCAATATTAAGAATCAGTCGTTCTGGGTGTCGAAGAATGTTCACCCGTCTAGGTCTGCTGCCATCGCAGCCGCAACCCAAACACAACATACCCGGGATCACATCGGCCTGGTCACCAGCGCTCTACAGCTGGATGATATGGACATGACCTTGGCCAGCCCTGCGGTTTTTAGTCAGTTAGCCAGGGATTCGAAGGAATGGGGCCCCTTTAATACTATCTCACGCCATGGATGCCCAAAAGCATCCCGAGACAAGGGAGATCCACCTCCAGAAAAAGACCATGGCATGGCACGATGACCTCCTATGGTACAAGGGGTCCGGAGGCAAGAGGGAAAAGACGCCGTCCAAATGGACGCTGTGGGTCCCTCCACAGCTTCGAAAGGCGATCTTAACCGCTACCCATCGCTCCGCCTTAAACTCCCACCAAGGAAGGGACAAAATGTCGTGGTTCATTTCAAGGAAATTTTGGTGGCATGGCATGCAAAAGGCCATATCCGAAACAGTGGATACGTGTGAACACTGCAAGCAAATCAAATCTCCGCACCCAAACTCTCAGAGGGGCCTGTACGGCGAATACAAGCTTACAGAAGATCTCTTTGAGACCTTACACATAGACTTCGTGGGCCCACTACCACGAGCAGAACAGCACAACTACCGGTACATCCTGACCGCCATCGACCGCTTTTCGAACTACGTGTTCGCGGCTCCGGTCAAGGAGAAGGACGCAACATCGACATGCGAGGCCTTGATCGATCACGTCTTTTGGTACACGGGAGTACCCAAGAACGTATACAGCGATAAGGGCTCAGAGTTCACCAATGAGCTCTCAGCACAGCTGTCTGCGGCGTGGGGATTCAAATGGAAGTATGTCACGGCATACTCGCCAGAGAGCAACGGCAAAATAGAAAGGGTCCATAGGCCACTCAAAGCCGCCCTCCAACAATACTGCCGTGATAACCAACACATCTGGCATAAGGCACTTCCGTCCTTTGTGTTCTCCATGAACAACACGGGCTCGAAGGCGTTAGGTGGGAAGACCACTGGCGCCTCCCCAAATTTGCTCGTGTACGGCCGTCATTTACGTATTCCGGAAGATATGGTGCTCCCGCACCGCCCGGAAGGCGGATTCCTAGAACACGAAGAGCTCTTCGCATGTCGCTTAAGGGTGATGGCGGAAGCTCGACATTATGTGGCCAAGGCCCGAGAGGCTGAAGAGGCCAGCCGCCAAAACCAGAACACACCATCCAAGGTCAAGTATGAATCGGGAGAGTACCATGCGGGGAACCTTGTATTCCTATACGTCCCGCAGGTCCCCAATTTGGTCAGTGTGAAGCTCTTCCCTATGTGACAGGGACCCTACACCGTATTGGAACAAGTAGGGGCTCTGACCCACCGCATACAGGGTAAAGGCAAGACACTAGTGGTCCATGTCCGACGCTTAATGCGCTTTAACCCCATGCTCGACCGGGTGCTATCCAAAAGCTGAACGTAAGCTTGCGTGCCCCGCCTAAGCGCCATGACAAGACGGCCGAGGCGAAGGCTAATCCCGATCAACCGATCCCGGTCGCGGAGAATAACGCAGCATCAGCGCCCAGCCAAGAGGGTATGGACGTCGACCGAGATGACGGACCCTCCCCGGCGGTCATAGCTCCGCGGCCGGATATCCACCCGCAGACCGAACAGGAGAAAAAAGCGGACATCGCCCCTCAGCGCCCACCGGGTGAGTCCAAGCTGAAGAAAGGCGAAGACGTTAAGGCCATCCATTGGCACGTGGGTAAGGTATATATCCTCCGTCCACCGACGGCCCACGTAGACGACGATTGCCTAAATGACTTCTTCCTAATGAAGGTCAAGGAATGGGAACCGAAGGTACGCGCCACCAGGGCGAAACGCGACCTCGGCCGAATCGCCCATCCTACAGTTTTATCGGTCACACCAAGACCTTGACGATCCTGAATCCCGAGTCTTCTACCCTGTATATCGGGACGGGAAAAATGTAGAGACGTTCTGGAAGGGTATTACCGATAAATCGCCCGGATCACAGCCAAACGATACCCGGTATGATACCCGGTATGATACCCCGGGGTATGATACCCCCCCCCCCCAACCTCATACCCCCCCCCCCCCCATACCCCTGAGCCCGTATGATAAACCCCCCCCCCCCCCCCCAAAAAAAATCGCCCCCGATGTATTGGACAGAGGTATGAAAAATAGGTATCATACCCGGTATCATACCCCCCCCCCTTCCACCCGAAGGGGCATCATACCCGGTATCATACCCGGGTATCATACCCCGGGGTATGGGACAGAAAGTGACTTATAATATTGTAATATTAACAATGATAAACTGAGATAATGATAATGATAATTTTAACAATAAGTTGATTCCCGCTTTTATAAATCTTTGATAGCACTCCGATTCCATCTCTTCTGCTTCATACTCAGCTTCTACGAGGGGTAAGTATTTTATCATGATACTATAGTGTTTGCCACGATGTAAATAATAATAATAATAATAATAATAATAATAATAATAATAATAATAATAATAATAATAATAATAATAATAATAGTGCTTCTCTGTCAATGGCTGATGCATTTCTGCACATGCGCCTCCATCGTCTCACCCGTGAGGGGAGTACGAAGAATAGACGATAAGCTCTAATAACACCCCCGCAAGGGCAGTTCCAACACTTCCAGACGGGCCGGTATTTTCAATGAAAATACTGGTCCAGACGGATCGGTATGTTCAATGAAAATACTGGTGGCACCGACGGGAATCGAACTGGCGACAGGGCCCAGATGGTAGAACTTGACCACTGGGCTATCACGGTGTCCAATAATAATAATAATAATAATAATAATAATAATAATAATAATAATAATAATAATAATAATAATAATAATAATAATAATAATAATAATAATAAAATAATAATAATAATAATAATAATAATAATAATAATAATAATAATAATAATAATAATAATAATAATAATAATAATAATAATAATAATAATAATAATAATAATAATAATAATAATAAATAATAATAATAATAATAATAATAATAATAATAATAATAATAATAATAATAATAATAATAATAATAATAATACCATATCTGAGGCGTACTGATGCAGCTAATGGCATATCCTCAACGGACATAAGCCTCCAATACCCTTGCTCGAGGTCCTCCACCCCCCCGTGTCAGTCTCTCGCCTGATGATCGGGGCCACCGATGGAGCTCCTGAGGGCAAGACTGCACTAAGCCGAGGTTATTCCGCAGTCCCAGCAACCTCTTGCAAGACGTCACCGAATGTGCAAGTGCATACACCAAGCGCGGTTGCTAGAGCTGTCTCGAAACCCCACCCATAACAATCTGGTGTCTGCTGGGTCCTGGGCTATCAACCAGCATATGCGGAGTTTAAGATCTTTTACGCGCGCAACGACCCTCCTCCCCAGCATCTACCACCAAAGGGCTGTGAGTTGGCGTCACAGTTTAACGCCTTGAGGCCATTGGGCTGGAACTCTGTTTAGCAAGTGTGACTAGGTTTTTTCATCGGTATTTCCCTCAAATATGTCACAGTCAACACTCCAAGGCAGATTACTATATCTGAGGCGTACTGATGCAGCTAATGGCATATCCTCAACGGATATAAGCCTCAATAATAATAATAATAATAATAATAATAATAATAATAATAATAATAATAATAATAATAATAATAATATATATTGATCTGTCATGGCTGAGCCCGAGGGCCATGCGCCTCCATCCCTCGACCCAACAGGGACTACAGTGAGTATGTTGGGGAGGGAAGAGTGACTCTAACCATCCTGCACAGAAGGCCCCAAAAGTCCCTACTACCCGCACAGTGTCGGGTACCTTGCAGGAAATCAACTACAAATGATTGATCTTCCCCGCGTGAGAGCTCCACGAGACTGGGTAGGTCCCGCATGGAGGTACTCACAGGGGTAGCAGACATTTCATGTGGTCTGCCAGCGCATGAGGACGTTTTGTGGTAAGTATCTGGGACGCCTCGAAACCCGTCACCACCCCTAGATCGCGGAATGTAAACACCCCTTTGATCCCACGTGGTGTATGTCTTATAAAAAACAACACAATGACATGGCCTCGGAACCAACACAACAACATAGCCTCGGAACCCACATCGACATAGCCTCGGAACCCACACAACAACAGAGCCTCGGAACCAACACAACTACATAGCCTCGGAACCAACACAACTACATAGCCTCGGAACCAACACAACAACATAGCCTCCGAGCCAACACAACGACATAGCCTCGAAACCAGTGGGAAGAGGCCCAACCACCTCCTCTTCCCGTGGGGTGCCATACTGTAAACCCCTCCATAATAATAATAATAATAATAATAATAATAATAATAATAATAATAATAATAATAATAATAATAATAATAATAATAATAATAATAATAATACTATATCTGAGGCGTACTGATGCAGCTAATGGCATATCCTCAACGGACATAAGCCTCCAATACCCTTGTTCGAGGTCCTCCACCCTCCCGTGTCAGTCTCTCGCCTGATGATCGGGGCCACCGATGGAGCTCCTGAGGGCAAGACTGCACTAAGCCGAGGTTATTCCGCAGTCCCAGCAACCTCTTGCAAGACGTCACCGAATGTGCAAGTGCATACACCAAGCGCGGTTGCTAGAGCTGCCTCGAAACCCCACCCATAACAATCTGGTGTCTGCTGGGTCCTGGGCTATCAACCAGCATATGCGGAGTTTAAGATCTTTTACGCGCGCAACGACCCTCCTCCCCAGCATCTACCACCAAAGGGTTATGAGTTGGCGTCACAGTTTAACGCCTTGAGGCCATTGGGCTGGAACTCTGTTTAGCAAGTGTGACTAGGTTTTTTCATCGGGATTTCCCTCAAATATGTCACAGTCAACACTCCAAGGCAGATTTAATAATAATAATAATAATAATAATAATAATAATAATAATAATAATAATAATAATAATAATAATAATAATAATAATAATAATAATAATAATAATAATAATAATAATAATAATAATAATAATATTTAATAATATTTAATAATAATAATAATAATAATAATAATAATAATAATAATAATAATAATAATAATAATAATAATGGTGCTTCTCTGTCAATGGCTGATGCATTTCTGCACATGCGCCTCCATCGTCTCACCCGTGAGGGGAGTACGAAGAATTGACGATAAGCTCTAATGACACCCCCGCAAAGGCAGTTCCAACACTTCCAGACGGACCGGTATGTTCAATGAAAATACTGGTCCAGACGGACCGGTATGTTCAATGAAAATACTGGTGGCACCGACGGGAATCGAACTGGCGACAGGGCCCAGATGGTAGAACTTGACCACTGGGCTATCGCGGTGTCCTATAATAATAATAATAATAATAATAATAATAATAATAATAATAATAATAATAATAATAATAATAATAATAATAATAATAATAATAATAATAATAATAATAATAATAATAATAATAATAATAATAATAATAATAATAATAATAATAATAATAATAATAATAATAATATTGATAACGAGTCACCTGGCAAGTATTCTATTAACAGTGCTTGCGTAAATATATAATACTATAATATTAATACAATAATAATGATGAGGGGTATGTGAGTGGTATGAGAGGGGCCGGTATGATATCTATAACTTCAATTCAAGTAATTTAATATTAATATTAAATTATAATTATAATTATATCATAATTCTTTAATTTTTTTTTTACAGTTTTAGAAAGATTTGGAACACTTTCCATTCTATCTAGAAAGTCGTTACCAAGCTGCACAAACCCTGCTTGTGCTCTTGAGTTCGCGTTTTGAGATACGACTGCAGCTAGATTAGCGGTATGATTAGATTTGCTAGTATGTATCTGCCGCACCTGCCCTCCCATAGTGCGTTCGCCAGGCATAGTCCATATATTGCGTAGGCTACCTATCTCTTTCATAGTTGCAATGATATGCTCAACTGCATGGAAAACATAAGCATGATCAGTTGGAGGTAAGTTAGCTAGTACTAGTCTGCGTACATCTCTTTCCTTCACCATCAACTCCTCTACATACTGACCTGCTATCTGCCGCACCTGTCCTCCCATAGTGCGCTCGCCAGGCATAGTCCATATATTGCGTAGGTTACCTATCTCTTTCATAGTTGCAATGATATGCTCAACTGCATGGAAAACATAAGCATGATCAGTTGGAGGTAAGTTAGCTAGTACTAGTCTGCGTACATCTCTTTCCTTCACCATCAACTCCTCTACATACTGACCTGTTATGATTCTGGAGCCTTCACTACCGAACTTGCTGTCAGGATCCATAGCACCAAAAAGCTCACACAACGCTGCCCATGTGTCATAAGCTCGACCTGTTAATCCGCCTGCAAACCATCAAAGAAAATTAGGGGTATGAGAGGGGTATGGGAGGGTATGGCAGGGGTATGAAGAGGGGTATGGGAGGAGTATGGCAGGGGTATGAGAGGGGTATGATACCTATATCTTTCGCATCGCTGTAGCAATTAACTGAGTACTTTATGCACTCGTGCATAGTCATGCGACTTTTGGTGCTCTTCGACTTGGGATCACCAAAAGGCACAGCAGTTGTTGAATAACCAGAGTCTGCACAAAACCTTAACCAGCTCTCATCCATTGCCTTCCAACGTTCTTGTTTTATCTTGAACAGATTATTTTGAGCCTTGTACCCTAATTTGATTGCTTTATCTGTCTCATACTTTTCTTGTCTCTCTTCTTCGTTTCTTATCTCTGCTTGTGTTCTGGGTTTATTTTTACATTATTTAAAAGGTACAATCGATATAACTCTTTTCGCTTTGAACAAGGGCAACATATAACGCAAAACAACACCATAACCAATGCTATGCGCGAAATCTGCGTCACATCTTCGTAAACAGGAACGTTCTAACAAAAGCAGGGGACTTTTCCCTGTAAATCCGTTTATTTCTTCCCCACGCGCGTCAGCTGCAGCGCCATACAGCTCATACTCATCTGTTGTTTTTCTCCTACACGAGGTTCGTCAACGAGCCAACTAACACGTTTCTTATCTCCATCTATTTGCTTTCCTCTGCACCAGCTGTAAGGGCAGCCTCGTACACTTTTGGGGCCGATATGACACATAATGTCACACATAGCTGGCGTGTCGGCACATATAGAGTAAATGTGTACTTTCTGTTCTACAAGTTCAGTGAAAGTCGCCTCGCACCATTGCCACGCATTACTTGGCTTTTCACCGTACGGCAAAATGTCAAAAATTTCAGTGTTCCATTTTCATTTCTATGTTGTTGTTCAAAGTCCATTACTCTACCAGTAGTTAGTGTCTGCGATTTTTTTTGAGCACGCTTACCCTTCTGTATTGGGGACGCATCCCATGACCAACAAAGTGACAGCCAGTTTTTCACATCCTACATACAATTTTAATTGTAATATGAATATGTTTTTAAAAGTAAAAAGAAAAAAAATTATTACTTGTAACTTTTTGGGAGAGGCAAAGAGAGAGAGAGAGAGAGAGAGAGAGAGAGAGAGGCGGGGTATGAGGGGTATGAGAGGGGTATGAGAAGTGGGGTATGAGAGGGGTATGAGAAGTGGGGTATGAGAAGGGTATGAGAGGGGTATGAGAGGTGGGGTATGACAGGGGTATGACAGGGGTATGAGAGGTAGGGGTATGACAGGGGTATGAGAGGTGGGGTATGACAGGGGTATGAGAGGGGTATGAAAGGTGGGGTATGAGGGGGGTATGAGAGGGGTATGAGAGGGGTATGAGAGGGGTATGAGAGGGGTATGAGAGGTGGGGTATGACAGGGGTATGGCAGGGTATGAGAGGGGTGTGAGAGGTGGGGTATGACAGGGTATGAGAGGTGGGGTATGACAGGGTATGAGAGGGGTATGAGAGGTGGGTATGAGAGGTGGGTATGAGAGATGGGGTATGAGAGGGGTATGGCAGGGGTATGAGAGGGGTATGAGAGGTGGGGTATGACAGGGGTATGAGAGGGGTATGAGAGGTGGGGTATGACAGGGGTATGAGAGGGGTATGAGAGGTGGGGTATGACAGGGGTATGAGAGGGGTATGGCAGTGGTATGAGAGGTGGGGTATGACAGGTGTATGACAGGGGTATGAGAGGTGGGGTATGAGAGGGGTATGAGAGGGGCATGAGAGGTGGGGTATGAGAGGGGTATGAGAGGGGTATGAGAGGTGGGGTATGAGAGGGGTATGAGAGGTGGGTATGGCGGGTATGAGAGGGGTATGGCAGGGGTATGAGAGGTGGGGTGAGAGCGGTATGAGAGGCGGGGTGTGAGAGGGGTATGAGAGGTGGGGTATGAGAGGGGTATGACAGGGGTATAACAGGGGTATGAGAGAGGCGGGGTATCATTGACAGGGGTGTGAGAGGTGGGGTATGAGAGGGGTATGACAGGCGGGGTTGAGAGTATGCGAGGCGGGGTATGAGGGGTAGCTTATTGCAGAATGACGGTGCATAGGGGTATGGGACAGGGGTATGGGACAGGGGTATGAGACAGGGGTATGAGACAAGGGGTATGGGACAGGGGTATCAGAGGCGGGGTATGGGACAGGGGTATACGTACGAGAGGCGGGGTATGAGACAGTGGTATGGAACAGGGGTATGAGACAGGGGTATGGGACAGGGGTATGAGAGGCGGGGTATGAGAGACTGGGGTATGAGAGGGGTATGACAGGCGGGGTATGAGAGGGGTATGCGAGGCGAGGTATGAGGGGTATCTTATTGCAGAACGCGGGGCATAGGGGAATAATATTTAATCACAAACTAAGTCACTACCTTTGCCTCTAGAGGTAAATTCTTCAAATAATCCTCATATCTAGGGCTGTCGATGGCGTCTCCAATACTCTCCAACGGCCGATCTCGAATGGACACATAATCAGGGACCCGCATTGCCTCAGCTTTCTTGTAGTCGCGCTCTTTTGCATCCACCAGGAGCGCACGTCTGGCTGGATGAGCGCGTAGTCACTCGAGCCAGCCACGAATGCTAAAATAATCATTAACAGATATGGCATACCCGTATGGGAATCCTCATACTGGTATGAGCTATATCCCCCCCCCCCCCCCCATGAGCGAGGAATGTCAGCCACATACATACGGTGGTGACCAGTAAAGAAAAGCATATGAGAGAATAAGTACAAATCAATTGCAAGGTCACATGTAATCCATTTCCCGTACGATGGTATGGGTCATACCCCCCCCCCCCCCGGTTTTTTAGCGGCAGCGAAAAAATATTGCTGAAAAAATTACTGCTGAGGATAGAAGATCATTATCAGCGAGGAAAAAATGAAGATAATAGGTCAAAATTAGGGAAGCTAAGAATGTGACAAAATCTTATCTTCCTTAATCTTCGCCTTAACAACTACCGAAGGTACAAGTTAGAGGGTATAATTGGGTATGGCGGGAGATAGAGATTACTTCCTGTGATAAAAGCTGAGCGCGTCAGTCCTGGGGCGTCGACAGGTTTGGCAGGCTTCCAAGCCGCTCCTGTGCCTCCAATACAATCCTTCCTGACACTGGTTCCTGCAAACTTCCAATTTTTCGAACCCCCGGTCCCTGCAACTTCCCGAATGTCATGGATCAGTGTCTGGAGATTGGGCCAATTAATTTTGTCCGGGCAAATCAACACTCCTAGGATGTCCCATAACTTAATCGCAGCAGTCTTGGACACGGAAGGGTGCTTCTCTTTCCATCTCATCACCAGCTCGAACGCCTCAGCAATGGTCACGCCACCATGCTCTCCCATAGCCCGACCAATCAATACCGATAATCGCGTGTACGGCTGATATCGGCCCCGTTCCTCCCTGCCTCCATGCAGGCGTCAGGCGACGCGCTCCTGGGCTTCCCTGTGGGCACGACGCAGCTTCCTGGCCGACATGGCATGAGGAGAACCTGCACAGACAAAAATACGAATGCGACCTCATAT